>PVKH010016907.1:0-15586 GCA_004027955.1 Chaetophractus vellerosus | reverse complement strand
ATAAAAAATAAATCTTTAAAAAAAAAATAGTTGTTGAGCCTCCAAACTGCTTTATTCTGAAAATTTCCATAAGACATTTGGCCACTATTTAAAATTTTTACAAAGAGAATTAGTATTATTAGGCATAAAATATAAAAGATACAAATTAAATTCATGGATACAATTTTTCAGATATTTTATAATATATATTAGAAAGTTTACCTGTTCTAACAATTCTTAATTTGTGGCATATGTGTTTGTTAAAACAAACTATAATGTAATAATGTCACTATATATTCTATACCCAAAATTCAACTAAAATGCTTAAACACGTAGAATCATAACATTGTAGCATAGGTGGAAAGTGCTTAGAAGTGTTACAGGGTGCCCTATTCAACTTCAGGATAATAAATAGTTTCATAGAGATAAAATTGAATTTCAAGGACTCCCTTGTTTAGAGCAAAAGGTCACCATTTTGTGCCTGTTTTCTATCTATTTTATGGCTACCCTGTCTAATCAAAGAGTAAGATAGCTGCTTCTCTCCAAAGTAATGTAGAAAAGTGTTCCTATGTCCTAACATTGCTGTTTCTTTAAATTATTTTTAAAAATTTCCCTTGGTTTTTAAAAAAATCATTACTGTTAATGTAATTATTATTGTAAGAACAACACACCATTTAAACTAACTCATTTAAATTTTTATTCAATTGCAGTACAAACATATTTCAAGGTCAAACTTCCAGGAAATTTTTTGCAATATGTCTTTTAATTGAGGATATTCTACATCTGTAAAAGGATTATAACATAAATACTCAGATAGTCTATCTGGAGAGGCTCTTAACTATCTTTCCACATTTCATGCTTTTTGAATCCTTAGGCACAGAAACGTGAAGTGACTTGGCCACTGTTAATTACTGAATCAGACTGAAGACTTTTGAAAATTGCTATCTAGAAATTGATGGGGGTATTTTCCTAAAGACTTTTTTTCTTTCCATTACATCATTCATCTTTTTAAAATATTTCACAGGTCAACAAACCTTTAAAAATGACTAAAAACATTATACATTTGTTGAAAATTAGGCAACTTTGAAATTTCTGGCCAAAACCGAAAAAGCAGCCCCAGATGTGCAAAAACACACGAGCACTCATGCAAACACAAATGTGAAACAAAAATTCATAAAATAGTATTTAGCCTAACTGAAAAATGTACTCATATTTCTTTCTTTTTAATCTGTTATACTAGTCTATCCTTTCACTAAAAAACAAAACAAAACAAAACAAAAAAATTACCTCCTTCATTGAATTCACAAGCCACCAATTTCATGTATTTTGAATTGCATATTTTGAGATATTCAGTGAGTCTAATAGCTTTTTAAAATCATGAACTAAATTAAAACAGAAATAAAAAACAAAAAGCGGCACACAACATATGAGAATGCTAAATTTAGTATAGTGAAATATTTTCAATTTTATATTAATGAATAGACCTAGATAGAGGCAAAATGTATTTGCTACTGTAAATTCTGGTAAAACAAAAATTCACTTATTTTTAAACTAATGGTTAAGGGCTGACACTTTGAGAACGACTTCGCTAAATGTTTCTTTAGTATTATTATTTTCTTAATAAAGACTGATATTCTTGCATGTTCCAATGACTAATGTGATTTTTTTTTCCCCAAGGAGAGTAATGCTCAATCATCAAACAATGGTTTGCCACATAGTAAAGCCTATCTCATTATTTTTATCTCATTTATTATTGGTTATTTATTTGAAATTATAGCAACATTTGACATAGCAAAGATGTACCTATCAATATTCAATTTTACATTCACAATCTAAAAATAATTCTGGTACTACATAAATACATTTTCAATTTATTAGTGAAAATTTACCTATGAATAAAATACACAGCAGAGAAATATTGCAACTCAAAAATTTATTCCCTAAGTAATTTAATAACACTTGGTGTAAACACTGTGACAACAATTAATAGACTAGCATCCCCAACTATACTACACTATAACAACAAATTATCAATTTATAAGAAGATTCATATTGAGATGTTCTGGAAAGATACACATTGGTAACAATCTTATCTAATATTTATATTAATAAATCTACATGGAAAAGAGACTAGTACATTAATTTATCTAGGATGGTAGATTTAACTGAAAAGTACATTACAAAAGTCTTCAAGATGCTACAATAGTGAGAGTGAAATAACCAGGGACAAGGAAAACATTACATTTATGTAAGTAATATTAATATGAAATAAAATTATGGGAAGAACCATTTGAAGAATTGAAAGCAAAATGCATTTGATTTAATTATATTACAAAAGTACAAATCCAATTTTATATACATGTTTTCATTTAACTATAACCCTTCAGATTTATTTTTAAAATACATAATTGCCATTTTGCACACAGAAATCCACATTGATCCATTTTGATCCAATAAAAATGGCTTAAGAAATATTCGTGCTTTTAATGTAGCTAAAGTCCATACCCCAGCTAATGGTAGAATTCAAAATCCATAAGCATTTATTCACTGAGAATATTTAGCAATAGTATTAACAAGATATAAATGGGTAGCCTGCATTTGACCATAGGGAAACTCTAAAATCCTTGCTAGTTAAAAGTCTTTACTAGTGAATCTATTTGTTAACTAGATGATGCTTCTGATATAAAATTACCTGATCCCTTTAGCTGGAAATTATAGTTCAAATTGTTCTCTCCTTTAGGTTTCTTAGCTAGCATGAAGGTAGCACTTAAAGTTTCACAACATGCTTTTATCTCAGTTGATATTAACAGTAAAATGACAAGGACAGCAGGACAGAAATTTAAACCTCCCTTTAACATATGAGATAATTCTTGTTCAAAATATTTGATTGTCTAGCATTAATACAGTTGATAAATAGTAATACTACAGTTTAAACCTAGGCTTTCCAAAATTCATACATACCTTCTTTCTACAGACATTCTATAGGCAGATGCAGTAAGAGTCATAAATTCAAAGAAATGACATGAACTTTAAGAATGTTTTCTTTTTAACCCAAACAGGGATTTTGAAAAACAAGCAAGTAACTGGAAAGTACTTGTGTGTTAAAGGAATCAACCTCATAAAAGTAATGAGAGAAATGCATTTCTCAAGATGCTCCTATGATTTGAAAACCTGAATCAATTTTCCCCTCAAATGAAATAGCAAGCTCTAAAGGTTGAAAATAGAGGTAAAATCAGACAATCTGAGAAATTATTGGTTTGTTACTACATATCTAAATCTGATTAAGAACACAATTTTCAATTGCTTCACGATAATACGTTCATAGCATGGTCTTAGAACAGTGAAGATTTGCACTTTCTGAAAACACAAGTTTCATTTCAGGACACTTGTACATTAAGTCAACTTTAATTAAGGAGTTATCATTTGTTTGTAGCCATCTAGTAGCTATGAAATTCTAATATTTGTGTATATTGTTGGTCAGAAGGAGAGACACCTAAAGAGATGACTTCCCACTCCAATACAAGTATCGGTATGGCCAACAGAAGTGCGATTCACACAGGCTCTGATGGAAAGATGTTTTACTCACAAAGAGCAGAGACAGAGCAAGGTCAACTTCACTTGTGGGCAATGGTTCCCCATAACCAGTGGTACTCAATCCGTAAAACTAGGCAGGGAGATTGTCTAAGCACAACAACCCTCTCTTGTGTTTGCGTGACAAAGTGGAGGAGCCCCACTCTCTACTCCCACCCCCAGCAGATAAACCACTGGACTGTGAGCTGGAGGTAATAAAACAAGCCCACCAGAGTCAGACTGTCTCCAGTGAATTTCACATATGCTCGGGACAACAGGAGAAGGGATGTGCTAGCAAGTCCCTTATCTGCAAGGGGTTTGCATTTTATCCTTCCAGGCCAACACACCTGGTCCTGAGCACATGCTGTATTTGTGGCAGGGAAAGGTAACAGTCTCCACCAAGACTGTCCCCTACCACAGATAAGTTAAGTGGGCTTCTGTACATCTCAAGAATTCAATGTAGTCATCCTGACTAATAACTACATTCTCTACTTTCTTGACATTTTCTCCCTGCTTGTGATGTATTCAAGATCAAAACAAATTATAGTGCTATTTTACACCTGTCCCTCACATGTATCCCCTTATGTGCTTTTCATTTTCCTCAGGTTTCACTCTTTTAAAGCAAAATAATAACAACACAATAATAATAATGACAAAATTATTATATCCAGTGATGGATTTCTCTACCTGCTAGCAATCTAAGATGTGACCACAGTCCTTAATAAGTTGACCAAGGGGTGAGAGACCTTTTAAAAAACAGCATTATTCTTATATGAACCAGTTTTGAAGAAATTTCAATGAAAACTTTATAATATAAGATGAATTGGTTTTAGTTTATTTTGAAAGCCAGGGATAAGGCAGGCATTCCCTCCAAGGCAAAAAGTGCCTTAGATGAAAACAATAAGTGTGACTTAGCACAAAATTTATTGGCATTAAATTTACTAATTACACGAAAGTGAGTATGAGTTTATAAAACTGTATTATTCAAGATTTGTTTTATCAACAGAAAGGACCCAATCACAGAACACACAAAGTTTCTTTTGTATAATCTCTGCTTGTCAGGACTATTTGAAAGTAGTCATTTTCCCTTTTGCTAAGGAGACAACCTCCCAGTCTCATTCCTCCCAACAGACTAGAGACTCCTTCCTTTCTTCCATTTATCATAGAGTACAGCTATTTCTTCTGATAAATGTCCATTTCTAGGAATCCTAAAGCCAATTTTCTACCTTTGCTTTGAAGCAAATTTATCAAAGAATGGTGGTAGTTTCCTCTTAATACATTCTTGCATTATCTACTATGATAAAGTTCTCTCTCTGTATGTATATATACACATATAATACACACATATGTATATATATAAATTAGTTTCTTGAAGTGTACAGATATACATGTAAATATATGTAAACATCTACATCTATAAACTTTAAGGAATTGCTATTAAATATAATGCTTATCTTAGGTTGTTGAAATTATTGGAAATTTGTGTTTTTAACCCCCCTCCCAAATTTTAGTGGTGAAAAATTGATAATCAGAAAAGTAGGCATATTATTAAAATTCAATCCAGCACAAGTACATTTTTCCATTTAAAAATTACATTTCTAATACAAACTCACTTCCTCTTGTGATTACTTATGCGTTTTTAAAGGGGATTTCCTATGCAATCATTTATTACTGGAGAGAGTATCAACTTTGAGTTTCTATATCAAATCCAAACTACTGGCCTTGGTTTATACAGTTTAGTGAAAAACTTAAAGGACAGATTCTTTCTTCCCACAGCCAGCTCTCAGAAGTAGAAAGCATTTGTAAGTTTACAAATGCAATTCTAAAATCATCCTCTCTGTCCAGAACCTTAATGGGTTCATTTCTCTCACCATTGTCAAGATAATTTCCCCACTTCTATCCTATCTGCCCCTCTCAGTGCTTACAGTGAAACTCCTTCAGGCTTTCTAGGACATTTCTAGGGAATAAATGGTGTAAATATATGAAATCTACATTTTGGTCACATTTTCTAGATTACCAGGGATGCCTGTTAAAATTCAAGATTCCTAATTCCTAATTAAATCTCTTATGGGTTTAGAGCTTGAAGATCTGAAATTTAAGCAAGAATTTCAGACAATAAAATATACATTCACACACAAAAACAAACAGAAAAAAAAAAAACCACTACCTCTGAGATTATATAGAACGTAAATGGAAAGAGAAAGGGCAAGTTTGCTAAAGTGTTTCTATACTATGTCATGGGAAAAATAATTCCTATATCATCAGAGATAATCTTAGCTGTTTCTCTATTCAATTCTATAATGAGTCTGTAATAGATTTCAAAAGGAGGTCATTGGGGATGTGAGGTCATTCAAATTGAAGAGAAAGCAAGACTATTTCCACACCATGGCTTAGAATTTTTGTTATATCCTTTAATAATATATGAGAGTGACGTTGAGATTTTAATTATATCTCTCTTGTACCAATTGATTTTCAAAAACATATTCAAGATAGAGCTCTTAAAATTGGTTTATTCTCTAAACATATATATTGTTGAAATTATTAACTCTCAATTTGTTCTATTATTCTTACATTTAATTATTAAAAGTTAAAGTGTAGTTTTAAAAATAGGAATGCCATAAACTTTTCTAGAATATTAAAGACATAGTTACAAAATGTATATTAGCTATAATTACTGTGCCTGTACTTAGCATTTTTAGTTACATTTCTTTTTTCTCTCCTATCTTAAGTAGACTGTAATTATTCTTGTCAATTCCATATACATTCCATTCCTGAAAACACTAATTTGTCACTGGACAGAACTATATTTTCAATGCTAATTTAAGATTGAGGTAGAAGGCATCATCTGAATACATAAAAATCATTATTTCTCCAAACTGTTCTACGGATTCATTTCTTTCATAATCACATTTGATTTCTGATATTACTCCTGAAGAGTTGACCGTTTATTGTGTATTCATAATCAATCTACAATTAAGCTAGCAAACAGAGATTGAATGCTAAATTGGCCCAAAACTTGTACAAAAATTCAACAGGCTGTATCAATGACTACAGTTTTGAACATTTGACTCTCCAATCTAGTGTTCATATAAGTATATTGCAAAATACTGGATAAGGCCTATTCAATTATTTCTAAAATCAATATAATATTGTATGACCTAAACATAACAATGCTATAGGGAAAAAAACCATGTTGTAGATAACTAGTTATAGATAACCATGAATGTGTGTTGCTAAAAAAGGAGTTTCTATCATCTAGAAGATTATATACTTCTAGCTAGTGACGAGTGCCTCTATTCATTCCTGGTTACATTACATCTATACCAAAAACACCCTACATTTTTAACTGGTCACCTATATAAGACAATGTGGTGTAAGGCCTGGAGTTAAGATGTAATATTAATGCTATCTTGGCATCTAGTAAAATCAGGAGGACCTCAAAAGTCCTGACCACAACTTCTCCTCCTTATCCCACAGAGCCCCTTTGTCATGGGGACCAAACACAGTGTTTGCTTATGCCGAGCAGAAGGCTTCAATTCTCTGTCCACCCACAGAATTATGGAAACAAGTCAAACTCATCCTCCCATAGGAACCGGAAGTTTCCCTATACTCTGGTTACTACAAAGTTTACCTCCCACAGCCTCTGCTTGTTGCCTCTGCTAGTTCATTCTGTTCTTTAGTGTGACCCCCACCCCCATGTGGCCTGGTATGGCTTGCAGAGTCCTCCTCCCCCAGGCTGTGAGTATATGTGGCTAAAAAACTGCTACCAACCTCATCTGTTCAATATTGAGTATCATGTGTTCAGCCATGCCTGTAATCCTAGGACAGAAATACTGCCCTCACAAAGAAGATGAGGAACAGAGGAATATAACAGTTATCATGGGGCTTTTCAATCTTAAGGTTAAGTTAAATACAAATATATTGTCTTTTTGTAAAGGGTGGACTTCACATATAACAAGGCTTGCTACAATATAAATCAGTTTTATGAGATCTGTGTTTGCAATATATGAAATATATTAAAAACAATTATTTCTATAAAAGCTCTTCTAACATGACAGGGAGATGGACAAAGAAAGGAGGGACCATCAATGGAGTTTATTAGTGACTGGATTTGTGCTAGGTAAAATGATAGAATGTGGTCATCTCTCAGCCTTTGTGAGACTAAGATGCCATTCTGAGCAACTGAGATTATAAGAGGTCATCAATGTGTGCTTAAATGTTTTTCTTTGTGCATTTTTCCTTTAACAGTGTGTTCTAACTGTTGCAAGAAGCAATATGACAAGGAGACTTGGGTTAAAACAAATTTAAAGGCTTTACAACTTATATTTTTGAAAAATAATTGTCAACCTTCATAAGCACAGCACATGTGATGGGTAAGCTAATAGTAACACTAATGTGACTATAGATGTTTTGGAGTTCAGCATGCCATCAAAAGTCAATAATATACTTGAAATTGCAACAAAACTGAAATTAGAATTGGGGAATATACATTCAGAGAAACCAATAATGAATGCCACTGTCAGAAGAATAGGGAAACCATTTCTCCAAGACATATCAAAACACCTCTGGATATATTCAGAGAATCATATGATATTGGCCGTTAAAATACTGCGAAAAATTGTAAAGGTTTCTATAGACTTATTTTCAATCATTTTTCTGCTAGTGCAGATGGTCTACCAGCATGAGCTACAACTGTTCCTTTACATCTTTAATTCCCAAATATGTCCATAACTTTTAAGAGCAAGGCTATATTATGTCATCATAGTATATGTAATGGAATTTTGACCAAGTATATAAGAAAATAATTTTAATAAAGAAAATAAAAATTGACTTAGCATTTATATTTCATAACATCTCAGGATTTTTCCTCATAAAAACACAATTTAGAACTTCCCTAGAACTTTCTATATTAATTTAGCACAGAACATTGACACCTTGAAAACATTACAGTTTTGATAAGTTTGGGTAGCAGGATTTTTGTATAGATACGTAAATATCCTTCATCTTTGATTCAAAACAAAAGATAATCTAAGATAATTATTTTTTATATCTTAAGAACTACACACTTAAAGGATATTACCATTTATGGACAGAAATACTTGGAGTTGAAAAGTAGTACACTGTTTTTTATACAGCTAGAAGGTCATTAAAACATTGGATAATATGTTCCCTTTGAGAATCCATAGAACATAGAAAATGATTTATTTTTAACTATAATACGATCTGTAATCTTGGTATAAGCAAAGAAGACCCAGCTGTCTTTGTGAAAGTATCTTCATACTGGCCTTGCCGTTCTAATGAATGCATAAATCATTTAACAGTTATAGCCTATATGCAACGTCCATGTTTTTATAGCAAAATTAAAATGTAGACTTAATGTCTCTTCTATGAGCACAAATAATTGCAAAAATCTTAAAATCTGACCTTTATTATGAAAAGAACTGGTTCATAATAAACTGCAATCATTTCTCAGCAAAATAGCATAAAATTTAGTCATTTTAAAATCAAATGTGACAACCCTTAGATCTATGTAAATATTTGTGACATTAAATATGAATATATTTATTCAACACTGATAACTGTTCCCATGTCATTACAAATATTTTTAAATAATATGAACAATTTTATAGTTATATTTCTTATAAACTTTGGTTCCATTCCTTCATTTTGTAGAGACAGTGACTGTTATATATGGAATCAATAGTCTCTATTTTTGTTTTAGTTTTACTTTTCATCCAACTTTTGAGTTCGAAAATTTTGGACCTCCAGAAAAAGTAACAGAATAGTAGAATAAACATCCTTATACCCCTCCCCTAGATTGATCAGTTGTCAACAGTTTTACACATTCGCTATTTCTTTCTGTATATCTATCTCTATCTCATCATCTATCTCTAAGCATTTTGAAAGTAAATTACAGGCACTTTTGACCTTTTACCTAGATATACTTTATAAAATAACTCACTTTTTTTATGCAAGTAAAAGTCATCGCGGAGAAAAATGATAGTATTTTCAAAAAACAATTGGCTATCCACATGTAAAAATTTATAAAAAGCTCCAAACCACATACTATATACAAAAAATAATGAACCATAGCCCTAAATATGGGTCATAGGCATACATGTAAAACCTAAAACTATAAAAGTTCTAGAAGGAAAACAGGACAAAATTTACATGACTTTGGGTTAAGCAAATATTTCTTGGATATAATATCAGAAGCATGATCCATAATAGAACAAATTTATACATTGGTTTTCATCAAAATTAAAAGTATATTTTCAATAACAGTGTTGAATAAATAAATCCACAGATGGGGACAAAATATTTGCAGATTGTATACCTGATAAAGCATTTATATCCTGAAACTATAAAGAAATCTCAAGACTCAAAAATCAGAAAAATAATCCAATAAGTAATGGACAAAATATTTGAATAGGCATCTCACAGAAAAAAGATATACAGATTGAAAAAAGCATGGAAAAGATATTCAACATTACTAGTCATTTAGAAAATGCAAATTAAATCATGAGATAGCATTACACAAATATTGTAATGGCTAAATATAAAAAGAATAACCATAACAAGTGTTGGTGAAAATGTGGAGGAGTTGAAACATTTAAACACTGCTAGTGTGGTGTAATATGATTAAGCCCCATTATAAAATGGATGAACAATTTATTAAACAAATAAATTACAGCTCTCATATGATGCAAACATTTCACTGCTAAGAATTTACCCAATAGAATGTCCATCAACAGGAATATGGATTCACAAATTATAGTATATCCATAAAATGGAATACTAAACAGCAATAAAATGGGTGGATTTCAAAATAATTTTGCTGAAGAAAGAAGCTAGTTAAAAAAGAGTACATATTATATGATTCCATTTATATAAAATTCTATAAAATTTAAACTAGTCCATATGTCAAAAAGCAGATAAGTGAGAGCCTGGTGATGGGAACATAGGAGGTTGGGAAGAACAGAAGAGGGGAATGAGAAAAGACACAAGGAAACTTTTAAGAGCTGTCCATTGATTTTGTGATGATAGTATCATGGTGTATATATATGTAAAAAAACTATCAAAATGCATATATTAAATGTGTTAAATTTATTGTTTATTAATTATACTACAACAAAATTGTTAAAAATAAAAAATTAAAAAAAACACTAAAATGGGGATGGAGTTGACATTCTTATGAAAAACAACACCTTTGCATTAACATGTAAAGAAGCAATTAAATTAAGAATAGTGATGACTACACACATTGGCAAAAACATATCCGCCAAAACATCTTTTATCATCAAATACATATGCCCATTCAAAATAAACAG
Source organism: Chaetophractus vellerosus (assembly GCA_004027955.1). Classification (NCBI taxonomy): domain Eukaryota; kingdom Metazoa; phylum Chordata; class Mammalia; order Cingulata; family Chlamyphoridae; genus Chaetophractus; species Chaetophractus vellerosus. The sequence goes on along the minus strand of PVKH010016907.1, from coordinate 4,706 downwards.
TTCAAAACAAAGAGCACCAAGGTATGAATTGATGAGTTATTTTGTTCTTTTCTCATTACACTCCCATTTAAACAATTGACATAGATTTGAAACACGTAAAATCATCTTCTAAAATATAAATATCACCTCAAAATTACAACATAGTAAAAATGCATGTGGGAAACTAATAACTTGGGAGAAAGGTAAGCCCACTATGATCTGTATAGTGATACTTGTGGTAGATGAATAATTATTGTAAAGAATTTACAGTTATTATTCAATTTCAGATTGAAAACGTGTCCAGAGCCCAAGTAAAGCAACTAAGAATATTTATAGCAAATAATTATTTAAAAATAAATTTTATATATTTCTGTTCCCTAGCTTAGCAAGCAGCAGTCAATGGATGATGATAGTATTAACATTTTCTACACTGAATGACTCATTCTTGTGGAACTGAAACTTTTAAAAAAATTTTGCTATTCACTGAAATATATTCATACCTTGTTGAATGTGGGGTAAAGCACTGCTTAGTGGCCATTGTCCACTTGAACTGTGGCTAGTGATACTAGCTGACTTAGGTTTTAATTTTATTGAACTTGAATGACTTTTACTACCATATTTGAAAGACCCCTATCAGATTCCAGTTTATTGATAGGCCAAAATATTTAACCTATTTGCTGTGGATATACTTTTGAATTATTTCCCATTTTTGTCTTATGTGAATGTTGTTGATACAAACATTATTGCACATCTATTTTACATGAACGTACATGTCTATTTCGTTTATGTATAGACTTGTGACATGGAATATGTTTTATTCAGCTTCAGTAGCTTATGCTAAGCAGTTTTCCAAATTGTTTGTTTGAATTGGTACATCTGTCAGCAGTTTATCAAAGCCTCAATTTTTCCACATCATTGTCAATGTTTGTCTTTGATAAGCATTGCCTGTCTTATTTTAGTCATTCTGCTGGATGTGCAATGATAATGCATATCGTATTGTGTATTTCAATTTTCTAAGTGTCATTCAATCACACTGATAATGAAGTCATTACATTTCAAACACGTAAATTTGTAAAGCATTTTTAGCTTTCACCTTAAATGGAAAATTAATTGTTCTACCTTTTTTTTTTTTACTAATTGTTTTAATAATTCTGAATGTTTATTGAGTGAATTCTCCTTACTTCCCTTAGATATTTTAAGGTTCATTTTCTCATTATATTTGTATTACTTATTAACTGAATAATGTGTCATTTTCACCTGATTATATCTGAGGTCTTTGTACTTTAAAGTCATATCTGAAAATGAAAGTGTTTAAAGGTCCTTTAAATAATATGTACATTTTGCTCGGCTTTGACTAGGGCCATAGTTGTCACTATTATTCTAATGACTGCTAGAGAAAGTAAATTATTGGGTCACAACATGTACAATTTGACAGCCTAAAAGGGCAAGTACACGGCCCAGGTGATCTTTTCTTTCGCTTATTTTTTCATCACTTTGTTTACCCATTGATGACAGTTCCCTCAATCCAAATTCTCTTTCATTGCTGGATTATCGAAGACATTTTGGTTTGCATGGTAATGCATTCATCTGCATTTATTGGCCAACTATTTAAAATCATTCAAATAAATCAGATCTGGAAACCTGCCTCTGGTTGCTTAAAGCCTAATAGGGCAGCAACCACATGTCCACAGCAACAGTAATATAAGGGAGTAAGCACACATGAATTCTATGGACGTTCAGAAGAATCAGAATGTTCTGGACACTTTATCACTTAAACACTTTGTGCCTATTTCTACATTGGCAAATTAGGGATGATACAAAACCCTATCATTCAGAGTCGTGAGGATTAAATGAGAAGTGTATTTAAGTGATTAAAACAGTTATTGGCACAGAGTACAAGCAATAGTAAGTGGTAGCTTCTATCATTTATTTTGTCATTTCTTATAACAATACTATTAAAAGCATTGATACTATATGTTTATACTTATGGAGCTTGGGGAAGGTTCTAGAGGAGGTGGTAGGTAAACTGAGTTTGTGAAATGGTCGTTCAGGAATTTGGTTGTTATGTGGGGAAGGAGGACATCTTCTAGTCAAAAGCACAAAAAAGTATGATGATAGAAACATATCAGATAGAGCACTTTAAGTTCCAGGAAATGCTAGAAAAAGGTCTGGTGCCCTTATTATTACTAGTAGTAATATTAATATTATGAATAACTACAGTAATGATAACAGCAGCGATCTATATTTATCAAGTGCTTACAAATTACCAGTCACTGTGCTCCTTTATTTATACATAAACATATCCAATTATATAGTTACCATAGCAGTTCTAGAAATCACTTTAATCACAAATTGCCACCTTTATCAAAATGGACATAGAAAACTAGAAATTGAGGAAATTGCCCAAAGTTACACAAATAGCAGAACATGAAACCAGATTTTAGGTTTTCAGAAAATCGACTTTACTGATTTAACTATCTAAGTCGCTTACATTATGACCACTGGCTTGTGCTGCAAGAGGAAAGATGGGAAAGATAACTGTTCACAGCTGTCTTATTCTGCCAAAAAGATGCCATTGACCATCACCTTTCCTCTCTCCCTTCTGCTCACAGGAGAATCCCTTAATTGTTTCTCTTTAGTTGTCTCTGCTAGTTCTCATAAGACAAACAGCTATTCCCAAGACTGTATTTCTTAACTTCTTCCTTGCTCAAAGAATGTGGAAATTTTTAACAGAACTGGAAATTGCCTATCCAACAACCACCTGTTTATAGGGTTTAAGAAAATGATAATTCTAATCATTGTACTATTAGAATTGAGTTTTGTAACAGCGGTATATATGTGTGTGTGTGTTTTGGCCTATTATCTTTTCAATTTAAAAAATTGAGACTTTATCAAAGGATTAGATGAGTTCATTTTTTGATATTGCTTCACTTAGCCAGAAATCATACATAGGTGTTTATATCATGTAACTGTCATTCATTTGCAAAGAATGTATCTTTTATTATTGTATTTCAGTTGTATAAGAGCAGGATGAATGTCACATTTATAGAAAATAATGACTAGGTAATGACGTATAAGGGAATATTAAATGATAATTTTTTACATGGTCAAGAATTAAATTGAAATTGAGTCATAAAGTGTGTTCATTTGTAAACAAATTCTGACATGTGAGAGATTGATTGGTCCAGTATCTTAAGCAGTACAAGTATCTGAGCTATGTAAAAACAGACAAACCAGTTTTTTAAGCTGATCACCTAACATTATTTACACTAAAATTTACTTAGGTGTGTGAGATAAAGTTGGATTTGTGAGTCAAAATAAGTGTTTTATAATTCCCTTATAATACAATCTATGATGATTTCAATTTTAAATATTTTATAAGAATTTGAAATTTCTTAAAATTTCTTTAAAAAGACTTAAAACTCTTCAGGGTATTAATTATTGATTAAATAAATTAAGATAAAATATTTTTGAAAACAAAATATTTAACAGTATGAAAAGCTGCACATTGTGATATAAAATATTGAATTATAAAAGTTATATAGGGGAGCACCTGTAGCTCAAGCAGTTGAGCACCCGCCTCTCACATGGGAGGTCCTGGGTTCAGTTCTGATGCCTCCTGAAAAAATAAAAACAAACAACATGCAAAACAAATGAAAAAGTCAATTCAGGGAGGCCAATGTGGCTTAGCGGTTGAGTGCTGGCTTCCCACATATGAGGTCCTGGGTTCATTCCCAGGCCCCTGGTACCTCAGAAAAAAAAAGTATATATAGAGTTGTACCACTTTTTTGTATGTTTAGAGAGTACCCAGCTTGAAAATGAACCTTCTTCAACATGAATATATAAGGGAAATTCTTTCTTACTCTTCTTCAGGAATCCCTTAATTGTGTGAAGAAACAAATGCATAAATTTTGTATCTTCTCTTTAATAAGATATATTGCATTTATAAGCAGAATGTGATCTTCCATATTTAGACTTTTATCTCCCAGTCGCCATTTCCTTTCTGTGGCTTTTGCCTGAGAATTTGTGTTAATTCTCTCTCTTTTTTAAAGTTTTATCTATGCTTTGATGCAAAACGTTTATTTTTAAGTCCAATGTATATGTTCTCTTTTTTAAAAAAATATTTTTAAAGATGCTTTAGATTACATAAATGTTACATCAAAAATATAGGGGATTCCCATATACGCTACTCCCTCCCTTGCCCATGCTTTCACACATTAACACCAACTTTCATGTGTGGTACATTTGTTACAATTGATGAACACGTACTGAAGCATTGTACTAACCAAGGACTATATTGTACTAACCAAGGACTATAGTTTACGTTATAGTGTACACTTTGCCCTGAACAATTATATAGGTTTAAACAAAATGTATAATGGCCTGTATCCATCATTGCAATGTCATGCAGGACAATTCCAATGTCCCAATAATGCCCCCATGTCACACCTATTTTGTGTGTGTACGTGTGCATGTGTGCTTGCTTGCTATGGACATGTGTGTGATTTGCTAATGTTCTTGTCAGTGTTTCCCTATAGGAGATCTGAAATTGACTCTGTTCTACAATAGGAGAGAAACCAGCCTGGTATTTTTCTCCCTGTCATGTTGTAAAAACTATGAGGTGCTATATTGACATTACCTGTCAGTCCAGTGTTGCCTGGAGTGACTATATTAATGATGTCCTTTATATTGGACTATTTAAAACTGACTAGATGAGTATTTGGGAA
>PVKH010016906.1:0-15585 GCA_004027955.1 Chaetophractus vellerosus | reverse complement strand
AAAGGAACACCTTTGAATTCTTGTCAAATTGTTTCCATTTATAAACTTCATCTGGCCCATTGCTGGTTCTATTCTAGAGTCTAATTCTTAGTTGTCATTTTAATTCCCCTGCACAATATGCTGGTTTCCATGGTTTCTTCCCCACTCCTCCCTCAAATGTACATTAGCAATGATGTTTCCTTTTGTCTTAATTTCAAAACAGGTTTTTAGACACTAATATTGTGATGTCAAGAGATTAGGTAACTTGACTTACGGAAATATGGCATTTCACACTTGGGAAAACTGCAGTAAAACAACACCTTCCAAACAAAGGATGCCCCCATGTCTCTTCTATACTACCTAAAGCATATAAGTTTAGGAGTGAAATGTGACATATTGTTTTAATTCTATTCCTTAATTCTAGTGAGGCTGCAAGGAACAGGTCTGTCATTTATTTCTGGAATCATAAAATGATGTGAACTTTCTGGGTGACAACTTTGCACTACCCGTAAAAGAATTTCAAATGTTCCTGTATGCTGACTGGGTTAATCTTCTTTAAGGGACTTATCCTCAGAAAATGAACATAAAGTTACACAAAGGGTGCCATATGCTTGTATTATTTACAGTAATAATATTTTTTATAAAACCCAAACCCAATTGTTTAATAATTCAATATAGTATGGGGCATTGTACAATGGAAATGCTGAATAGCCATTAAAGATGATGCTATAGAGGAAAGAATATTTAACGACAGAGGAACACATTCTCAATATGTTAAGGGGCAACAAACAAATTATAGAATGGTAGATTGGGTTTTATAAAGGATTTATATAGGACCAAAAAATAATCCTACTCTTTTCCCGACCAGAGGTAGAAAGCAGCAGAGGGACAGCCAGGTAAATGAAAATCAGTAACCGCATCCTAATACAGTCACCCCTGAACTTACACCCTCCCTGTTAAATTCAGGCACTCAGAGGTAGACCCAGACAATCCCAGGCCTCCCCTGCATGGCTGGAGGAGGATCTCTCCTTGTAAGTTTCCTTTTTCCATTTTCACCCATCAGATGAGATTCATCTCCTCTCTTGGGAATGAGTGACATAGGGGTTAGAAACGGTGGGACTAGCTCATTTTTGTAATGGCTTGAAGTATCCATGCCAAGTATCTTCTACAATGAGTATTCACATGCATACATAAATACATATATATGCTCTTATACAGTATATAAATGAAGATACCTCTTTGCCTATTATAAGCAATATTTAGATATTGTCCTTTAAAAAAGAAAAATAAAAGATATAACCGCTAAGATAACTTGTACATAATCAGGTCCTCAAATTCTTTGTGTGCTTTAAAACAAGTAAAGGCAAACCTTCCATATGATAAGACAAAGCATCGTTTCTCCATTAGGTGGAAAAAATAGTCAGGAGGGGCATGCTGCCCACAGATACATGAACAATAGGAATACTTCTGGTTGATCATGTGTGTCTATTATTGGGGATGGGATGTGGAGGGGAGGAGGTGGAGGAGGGTACCTGTGGGTAGCAGTGGATGATTGCGGAAAATGCCAGCTCCCCACTAACGTCTGCTCGCACCCATCTGCTTATCCATCCAGTCATCTATCCAAGTTTAACAAGTTTGTGGAAAATCACCTAACACCGGGACGGGAAGTATTGAAGATTAGTCCAGAACTGAAATAATTTCTTAGCCAGGCATAATTTCAGAGATCATCCAGTTATAAAACTGTTATCAATAAAATAATACATGAAGAAATATTTAATATTATGCATTTGGCACCATCATTTACAAGCAGTGGCTTATTTAATCTTCCTTAATTACAACACTAGGGCTAAATACATTCTTAATGCATATTCCATAGGTGAGAAAACTCAGGCACACAGAGGTTAAGGAATGGTTCAAGGTCATCCAGCAAGTAAGTGACAGGGCTGAATTCCTACCTAAGCAACGTGACTCCCGAGTCCTTGCTTCTTGCTACCATCCCAAACAGCCTTCACCGCCTTATCCTTCTGAATGTGACATTAATTAACTTTTGAAGCCATCTGCAGTTTTGGAATGAAAGTATACTTTTGATTAGTATTTTGAACTTTTGTAGAAACATTATCAAAGTTTAAGTGTGTCAAATGGTTTTGATTAATAGTAATTTAAGCGAGATCCCAGGCATTAAGAGCACACTTGTGTTGGATGAAAAAAAAAAAAATGACCAGTACTTGGAAGAGAAACCCCAAAGCGATATGTAACCATAGAGTAAAACAAGATGAGGGTGCCAGCTTGACTCATGTGGTTCCTCGCCTGTGATTCTCAGTTTATCTGATAGTTAAAAAGAACAAGCCCCTGGGATAAATCATTCCATGTCATTCATTTCTGCTTTTTTGAATTTAAATTTGAAAATGTGAAGCCTGAGAAATCCTAGAATCTAGTCTTTTTAATAGAAAATTTAATTTAGGGGATGGCATGGAAGAAAAGCTTTAGAACCTCTAATGGATTTTTTTTCCCAAAGTAACATGAAATTAAATATCGGTAATTATTTGACACGCTTTTAAATGTAGGCTCCAAATCCATCCTATCCTAGGAACTTCCAGATGTACCCAGCATTAGTGTGACAACTGAAATGGTGAAATGCCTAAAAAATGATGAGAAACCTCATTTTCGAAACCAGATGACAGATACAAAAAGTTGGCAGTATGTCTAAAAGAAAACATAGCATGCAGAGGGAGATCTAAAAATACAGTAAACAAAAACTGAAAGACAACTTGGAATTTCATTTCAGAAATGTTGTAGGTTTTAAAATAGCACCAATGGCTTCTTTTCCCTTTTACAATGAAATCTGATGAATTTTCACTTGAGAGATTTTTAAAAATTCTTGCCATTCTTTATACATTTTATTCTAGTTAATAATTTTTAATCATCTTAAGATGTAAATGTATTCCCTAAATATGTTTTTGGGTTATGGCACCATATTGGGTTTCCAGACAGGAGCACACGATCAGCTTATTCACCTGAGACTCTTCCGTAGTATCTCACACAGGTATAGGGCAAGAGGTTGACCAAGAGCAGTGGGTCTCAAACTCAAGTGTGTGTCAAGATCCTCTGGAGGGCTCCTCAAAACACAGACTGCTGGGCCCCACCCCCATGTCTCTAATTCAGTCTGTCTTGGAGGGGTCTGAGAATTTGCACTTCTAACAAATTCCAAGGTGATGCTGATGCTGAGATAACTGGCCGGCAATTGGAGAACCACTGTGCTCCCTAGAGGAAGAAGGCAAATCATCAGCCTGTTGCTCCCATGCTTCTTCATGAATCTGTGTCAATAAAACCTGAACTGATGCTGTGTATGTACTGGTGGTGAAGTGGGAATGGGGGACTGCAACCAGTTTCATCATGGACCAATTTAACTGAATCCATACTCTAATAAAATAAATGAAAGAGTGAAATGTGGATTTGGAGGAAAGAGATTTGAAAAGCCCAATATGTCATAAGACATTTCAAAGTTCTTGACTGAAACATTATAAATTTTAAAATGCCCAAGTTGTGTAAATGCTATGTGCGAGCATAAATTTTTAAAAATGAAAAAGTTGATCCCCACAAGAAATTCTGGTGGTTCTCTAATTAAATCAGTAAAGAGTGAAGAGGCCACTGTAAAAAAAATACGTATATCTGAAAATCTTTATGATTAGAGGAAGATGTGGCCACTATGTCAACTTACGGCAAGATGACAGTGGTAAAATCCAGCCAGCTTCTTCTGATGTGTATGATACAATATAAACTGGATAGGACAGTTTTCAAAATTTACTAGAGTGGCTGTAAAATATATAGCCCCTTCATCCATATCTTTAGGTCATATCCAGAATTGAAACATTGTTGAAGTAAATCCAGGAAAAGAGCAAATGAAATATAAGGTATGAAGCTTGGAAGAATTCAGAAGGAGCTGCATATAAATAAGGTAAAGAGTAGTAAATTTATGGAAGTGGCTATGCCATTTCACTAATGAACATCACTGGTATTTAGAGAGAGTTGTCGCACCTTCAACCAGTGTACATTTCCCTCTCCTCCCTCCCACTCTCCCTTCCTCCCTCCCCTTTCCCTGCTTTTCTCCCTTCCACCTCTTTCCCTCTCTCCCTTCCTCCTAAATTGTACCCACTCATCCAGTAATCTAGCCATTTATTCCTTTTGACAAGTTTATGGAAATCAGCTAACACCAATAAAAAGCATTACAAGATCAGCGCTTCCTCTCTAGCTGCTTTTTCCTTATAGTTGCAGGTTCTGACATACCTATTCTGTTCCAGGCACTGCACTGCATAAGCTCTGGGGATGCAGCCGTGAGTAAGACCGATCTAGTCTTTACCTTCATGGATTTTCAGGTCTATTAAGGAAGATAAATCTTAAATAATTTAAACTAGGGTAAGTCCTATGAAGTAGGAATGTGGGCTATGAGACCATATAACAGAGAGACAGGCCCTATCAAGGGACCAGGGATCAGGCCAGGTTTCCCTGTGTAAATGATGTTTGGACTCAGTATGCTCTTGGAGGTAGAGACTTTATCTTGTTCATTACTTATCCCCTGCCCCTAGAACACTGCCTGGAATTTCATGTGCATTCAGTAACTAGGTGGTGAGCAAGTAACTGTGAGCTCTGAGGGTAAATAGGGCTAGCAGAGTAAAGGGCTAAGTGGTAATGGGAAGCACTCCAAGAAGGTGATGGTGGTGTGCCCAAACATAAACTAAAGTGTGTTGAGCTTGAGTGTCCAATAGAGTAGCCACTAGCTACTGATTATTTAAATACTTGAAATGTGGCTAATCCAAACTGATATGCACTGGAATATAAAATACACAGCAGACCATGAAGACTTAGCACAAAAGAGTGTAAATTAGCTCACTAATAATTGTAACATGTTGATTATAAGTACATATTTTGGATCTGTTGGCTTAAATAAAATATATTATTAAAGTTAATTTCATGGGAACCGTCTGTAGCTCAATTGGTAGGGCTCCGGTTTACCACATGGGAGGCCCCGGGTTTGGTTCCCAGGGCCTCCTCGAGCAGGCAAACAGCCTCGAGAAGGCAAGCTGCTGCGGGTGGGGCAAGCCGCCGCAGGCAGGGCAAACCCCCGTGAGCAGGGCAAGCTGCCATGAGCAGGCAGGCCACCGCATGGTGAGCTGATTCGGTGGGTCACCGCAGCGGGGGGGAGACAAGCAGACACAGAAGAACTCAAAAATGAACACAGCAAGAACAAGCAGAAAGGGGGGGATATATAATAAATTTTAAAACATCTTTTTTAAAAAAAAAGTTAATTTCACCTGTTTCCTTTTACATTTTTTCAATGCGACGACCAGAAAACTTAATAATACATACGCAGTGAACATTTATGGCTCATGTTGCATTTGTATTGAGCAGCATTGATATATAGTATAATACAAATATGATTTTACTTGATGGAGGCATCACACGAGGAAAGTCTGACATGCACTGCGAACTTTTGTTCTCTGATATGAAATGTGAGACCATTCCATCCCTCTCATTCTTATATTGTAGTGAGCCCCTACAACAGAGAAATGCACATCCCTCTGAAATGCGATTAGGTTACAAAAGTTTACTGTTTTAAACTATAATTTGATTGTCATATTGTGCATCTTTCAATAAAAAAAATAGTATTTGAAAATGCTGCTAAGTGAATAGGTTTCGGTGAGCATCTTCTGAGAAGGGTGGCAATGGAACTAAATGCCAACTATATTTCTTTCATGAGTGCCATTCCCAGTTTGTTCGAGAGAGGTTATGTTGGTTAGATGGTTTGGGTTTTATTCGTGTAAGTGGTGATCTACTGAAGCAAATTGGTTCCTTGTTTTGAGAAAGAATAAACTATGAGAGATGGAAACAGAGTGGGATCATTCTCTATAGATACAACTTCAGCTTGCAGGGTTTTAAATCCCTGAATAGGAAAAAAATGCTAATGATTAGAGTTTTTATATTCTGAATATATTCAGAGGGGTTATAGCATCTGGAAGGAAAAGGAAGTATTATAAAAGTTGATTCTGAGGTCTAGCTTTGTGTGCACATAAAGCACTGGAAGCATGAGAACTGGCTGTGTTTTGAAATTGCTTTTAGCTGAGGGGGCTCTTAGGTTTCAACCAAATAACAGAACACAAGTAGAGTGATAGCACACAAAGCTATAAAAAGAAAACAGTGAAACAACACCCTGCCATAGGAAAATCTATAAATCTAAACATTAGCATTAATAATGCATGGTTAAAATAATTAAAATGCATGCTAATGCCTAATGCTTATGTATCCTTTATGCTTTTAGATTATATTTTTTATTATCTCTTTCTCTCCTTCATTGTCTTGGAATTAGGAGGGGCAAGCAGTAATATTTCCTTTTTTTTTTATTGATGGGAAACAGATGCAAGTTGAGAAACTCTCACTGCTCTCAGACAGACCGATTTGGGCAAGCTTGTGATTTCATCTAATGTATAGATTTACGTGTGCTGAAATATGACCATGTGTCTGGGCCCACCTCATCTTAACAAAAGACGAAGGACATCTCACTCATTCTGTGAATCTCCCCCATGAGACTTTTAAGCTTGATCCAGAAAGAGTCAAATTGACTTTGGACTGTGGTTCAGTACGGCAACAATATACCCTTGACCTTTGTGTAAATTTTGAGATTTTGTTTGTCAGTATTACTTTACATATAAAGTTGTTCTGATATGCTAAAGTTGTAGCACTGGGAACCTAGGTCGTTTCCCTTAAAGGTCTGAGGGTTGAATAATATTGAATGAATATTTGTCGAATGCATACTATGTGCCAAAACACATCTCAGTTTAACATCATAAGAGACAAAATAAGCATCCTCTACACTTGAAGGGTAGAAAAATTCTTAACAAAGAATGCTCAGAAATACTAAATAAGGTAGAGAAATATATTCCAGGCCAAGGTCAGGCTCTTTTGGGGACCTAGCATGATGGAGTGGTCTTGGCATCTGCTAAGTAAGAGTTCACAAGGTTAATTTGCTTTAAGCTTCTGAAACTCAAAGGAGAAAAATTTTGAGGGCTATGAAATATCTTCACTGAGGTTAGGGAAAAGTTCACAGAAACTAAGAAAGCTAGAGAATAGAAGTTGCCAAAGGTGATAAAGAAATATATTGAGGGGGAGAAGATGCTAAGCCTAAAGATTGGTGAAATATTAGCCTTCAGTATAGTTCAACAAGTATGATGGAATCTAGCTGTGTTTGTTAATATAGGCCAACTGCTGTTATAAAGCAGCTCAAAGAAAATAAACATCGATTTCTCAATCACAGTAGTAGACTGGTGAATAGCAGTGGGGTGACTCTACTCCACGCTGTCTTGGGGGGAAGGAGAGCGCAAGCTGACAGAGATGTTGCCATCTTCAACATATGTCTTCCAGGGTCATCTGTGCTCCTTATGGGGAAAGAAGCATGAAGAAGCATCTAAGAGATTTTTATGGGTCATGTCTGGAATTGGTGCATGTTACTTCTTCTCAGGTTCCATTGGCTAGATCTCAGTTACATAGCCGCACCTAATTGCAAGGGAGTCTGTGAAATGTGGCTAGATGTGTTCTAAGACAGAACAGGAGAACCTGGAGTCAGGTCAGCAACTAATGGTCTCTGCCTGATTGATTCAACTGAACATTAATCGTGTGGACCCATAGCACAATCTGATTTTGGCCTTTCAATCACTGTTGAGGAGAGTTAACACAAGACCCCATTCCAAGTCAATACTTGCAACATTTCAGGTTTCCAAAATGTCCTGCATTTGTTCAGCTGGATGCTCAACTCTGACCTCACATGCCATTGCTCTCTGGGAAGAAGTTTAATTAGTGTCATCTTACATCTTTCATCTTGTGACCGTGTAGGCAATGTGATGGAATGGAAAGACCATGTTTTTTGGAGTCAGTAGGCATGGGTTTGAGTCCAGGCTCAAACCCTACCTCTAAAGTGCACATGATGGGTAAATGATTTTTAAAAATGTAAAAAGTGATAAAAGAATAAAATCACCACAGAATACTAATTTGTTCATATTAGCATAGTGTTCATTCTTATTTCTCAAATAAATTATTTTTTAAAAAAACAAGAATAGATGTTGAGTTTTCTTGAATGATGTAATATTTTCTCCTTTACGCATTAAGATGATTAATATAATAATATTCAATTATATCACTCCCCCCCAAATTCTGTCAACCATGCAGTATCTAAAACCATGGTTAGTGCATAGCTGATGTTCTATAAATACTTGCTGAATGTCTGACTCCCCTGGAATCAATATCCTAGAATTAACAACTTAAATCAATACCCTAGAATTAACAACTCGGAAGATTCCGTTATGACTATGATGTCCACTTTTTCTATCTCAGATGGCATTGACACAAGGGAAGGGAATTTATGTGGATGAATTTAAAGTTTGCCTGCCACATCTATTTGAAGTAAAGTTGGTAAATCCTTTTATTGCTTGATTGTCCTTCCTCTGAGATATGTAGTGCAATTTGCTTGACTGATGTATGGGGAAAAGGAAAAGGCATTTTCTAAAGTTCAGTAAGAATTAACAAGAGAGCCGTTTACCCTCCAGAGACCAGCTGGCATGGTGATTATGGTTTTGAGAGTTCCAGGGATTACAGTAAAAAGTGTACAGGATCAGGGAAGACAAAGGGTGAAAAGAGAGAAAGGGCAGTTTCAGGAACAGCTGCTTTCTTCAGACCTTTCCCACCTAGGGGTTGCCTCAATCAAAGTCTTCTAACAAAGCCCAGGAAGAAAGACATTTGTGTCAGAACTGTGTCTAGTGCTGAATGACTAGAGAAAGTACTCGTCTCCCTGCTGTGCTCCACATGGAGATGAAACGTAAACTCTCTATTATGCATTTGTGCCAAAGTCATTCCTATGTCAAACTATCCTACTTCCAAGGTAGAGCAGATTCTATCTGGGTAAGCAGATTATCCCACCCTAATTTCTCCATCTTCTCTCTTTAAGTCTGAAAGTGTTAACGGGCTCCAGAAATGCAAGACTCTTCTTCTCGTGGAGCTTATATTACAATAAAATGAGGAAGGATCGTGACAATAAACAATAAAATAACCTAGATTATTATGGAGAGTGACGAATTCTGTAACGGCTTTTTTAAAGGGTATATCTGATAGGAAGTGGGTGAGTGTTGACTCTAAGTAAGGAGATCTCAAATGGTCTCTCCGTGTAGGTGAATTTGAGTGGGGACTTGTGTAGTGAGAGGGAGGCAAGGCAGCAGACATAAATAGCTCTGAGGACAGAGCCTTCCAGAAAGAGGTACAGCGAATGCTAAGGCATCATGTGGGAATGTTCTTGGCTAGTTCAAGAAACAGGAAGAAGACCCTTGTGTCTGGAAGGGAATCAGTGATGCTTAAGGTGTGAGAATAGCAGATGGCAGATCAAGTTCAGTTCTTCATAGACCAAAGTAATAAGATCAGGTTTTACATTCAATGTGTTTTGTAAATTTAGTTTGTACCTACTGGGAATTTATTTCTTTTTGTTTGTTCCATGTGGTTAAATATTCTGTACTACTGAAAGTTCTTTGTCTAGTGTCTTGAGCTCTACAGTCAAAATATTAGTTCTTAAGTCTGTTAAAGAAAGAGAAATGGAGAATAATAAAAAGAAGACTGTTTAATAAGATTTATTGATACTGGCAAATTGAAAACTCTTGAATGGCAAAGTTTATTTCTTTGTAATTTCCTTTACATTTAGGATATAGTAAAGAGTAAATTCTTTTTCTAGATGGCTGTAATGAGGACTTTTGTTTAATGTATCAGAAATTACACCATTAGGAAGATCCTATTTCCAAAGGAATGATTACTTTCAAGGCGTGTTTCCATTTAGAAGCACTTATCTTTGAAAGAGTGAATGAAATGGTGAAGGGAATTGGTGCTAATTAAAATGACAAGATTTAAAAATGACTATAAACCCTCACCCCGATTTCTTCTTGGTACATTTTCTGTGAGTTTTATGCAAAACATTGGCATTTATTATAAATACTTTATTGTTTATGAAAACATAGATTACAATATTTGTTTCCCTGATTTTCACAGCTACATGTATTGGATGTATGAGATGTACTTCACTTATGAGAAGTAAAAGTTGTGAGAAAACAAGAAACTAGTCTATTTCTGTTAAGACATAAAATGCCATACTAGAAAATATAGAATACGTCAGTGTTGATTTACATGAAAGAGTAGTTCTGTGGTGCCTATGTTCAAAAGTTGAGATTTGGTGTGATTTAGGTTTTATTTTTACTCCAGGCTCTGCTTGTTCTATATTAGATTTATGGTGATGCCATTGGAACACATGCTACCACCCGTTTTGCCTGCCCAGAATTGTATGGAACTCAGAGTTATTAAAGAAATGTTTAGAACAGTGAGTTTTTGATGGTGGTACCTAAAATGTCTTGGGAAACTTGATGAGGGTTGTGATTACTGTTTTGTTAAATGTGCTTTATTCCCATTCATTATGCATTCTTTTGACTTTGGCTTTGGCATTTGGTCCTATTCTATATGGTGCCCTCCCTTGAAGTGAAGAAGTACCTTTGGGTATATTTTCTGGAACTGGCCCACTTGCATTGTATGAGATGCAAGTGAATGAATTCGTTATTGTCTATGTAATTTTGGTATTCTCATAGTCCCTGACTACAAATTAAAGCAGGCATTCTGGGTTAGCAACCCTTAACAACAGATGAGGTTAAACTTTGAGGAATAAATGGAAGCTGTCCAATTGTTACCTCCATGAGAAATAAAATACATTGGTTAAAGCACATTTTGTCATGAGTAACTCTTTCAAAGCCAAGAACCAAAGGTTAGAAATGATGGGCACATCTCTTAAAGGAACAATAGGAATGGTGGGGACTGCCAGGCAATTTCTGCCAGGAGCCGTCTTTTGGTTTTTACTGATTATAAAAGTAATAGATTTTTATAGCAAATGTAATTGGGACTAAAAATTAAAGTATGCTCTTAACCTCAAAGTAGAAAGTAATATAAAGTCCACTAAGTAAAGTATAGTATAAATATTAAAGAATCAATGAAATTTATCCTCTTTTCCCCTGCCCCTTCCTTCCTCACTGTTAAGGAGGGACTTTGGTTTGGCTGCTTCTCTCTCAAAATGTGTGGAGATACAAATGGGAAAAACAGAAAGAGGATAATATTTTTATATTGATTTTCTTAGTGAGGAAATAGCTAGGAAGGAAACTTAGGGAAAAAAGAGTCTTTAAGGAGCTAGGGATAGAGGTTTTTGAAGGGTCTGGGAGAAAGAAAGAAAGTGGAGAAGCTTCTTGGTGATATGCAATTTGGGGGAAATTGAGTGATAAAACAACTTTTAGGAAGTTTTGATGTGTACAAAGATAAGGGAGTTTGCTGAATATTGTGAGATGCAATTTTACATTAAACCCCCAATATATTCTGGAAAAAATCAGTAAATGTATCTACATTTTGCTTCAATACTTACAGAGTTGAAATTTTGCTTCCTTCTCATGCATCACCTTGCTGAGATGGGATCGTTCTATTTGACAGGAATATAGATTAAGATTTTGATGGAAGAGCTTAAGGCACTATATCAATAAAATAAGTTATATAGATAAAATAGAATATGCAAAACAGAGAATGCAACTTTCCCCTTTTATCACACCATAAAATAAGATCATACCCTATATGATGCTTTGTAAACTTTTTTCTACTAGATATATTTATGTACTGATAAATATAATTGTACTGTCTGAAGGTTACAAAGTATTTCGTTGTGTAAGGTACTACAATTGATAATCCTTTCTCCTAGTTTAGGACAACCAATTTGTTTCCAAACATTTGGTTTTTATAAATAATATGGCAACAAATATCCATGTAGCTAAATCTTTGGGCATATCCCTTATCATTTTGCTGGGATAAGAATTTATGGGAAGTAAATCATTTGAAAAGGAGAGGACAAATCATTAGAGGCATCTAATATTTCCTGGGAGTAAAATACCAAGTTAATTGAAGCAAAGAAAGAATCCAGGCAACTTAAAAAGGTGAAGCACTTCAACAAAGAAATATTTGATTATTAAGCAAAGAAAACCTAGAAAGTATTACTGGGATGGTTCAGGATAGGGCTCTCAATCAATGCACACTCTTCCTAAAGTATGTACTTTAGCTAAATACAGTGAAGTCTTACGAATATGTCAGACATGGGATATTGCACATAAATGCAAAGTAACATAATAATTAAAGCATGTCAAGAAGGACAAAAAAGGGGCTAGAAAAGATCTAAGAAAGGGCAATAGCTAAGAGCCATAAGAATTATTTTTACATGAGAATGGAGTACAAAGATGATATTCTTTCAAAAGATGAAGGCTAAGAGGTTATAGGATGGAAATTAATTAAGTCACAAAGCCAGGGTGGGGATGGGAGGAGATATACCCTGATTTGTTTGGGAAACTTCATAAAGCAAGAAACAAATGATATCTTTTGAAACTTGATAATGGTAGCTGTAGGGTAAGAAAGAGGAATTAACATAGTCTTTAGCCAATCACAATTTGGAGATATCCTGGTTTAAAATTTTCTTTGTATGCCAAATTTGCTGTCTTCTTCCTATATATGGCTCAGTGTCCATTTAAGTTAGGATTTGGGTTCAGCAGCAAATAAAAAAAATACTCAACTAAGAGAGGCTTAGAATATAAAGACCAAACTTTCTAATATATCAAGAAGTCCAGAGGGGAACTGGCTGTGGCTCAATTGGTAGGGCTCCGGTTTACCACATGGGAGGCCCCGGGTTCAGTTCCCGGGGCCTCCTCGAGCAGGCAGACCGCCTCGAGAAGGCAAGCCACCATGGGCAGGGCAAGCCGCGGCGGGCAGGGCAAGCCGCCGTGAGCAGGGCAAGCCGCCGCATGGTGAGCTGAATCGGCGGGTCGCCGCAGCAGGGGTAGTCAAGCAGACATAGAAGAACACAAAAATGAACACAGCAAGAATAAGCAGAAAGGGGGGTGATATATAAAAAAAAAAAAAAAAAAAAAAAAAGAAGTCCAGAAAAGTCTGGCTGCTGATGTCAGGTCAGCTGATAAGAGATACTGTGAGATACTGTGGTAGTCTGTTTCACTAAATATTGTGAGATGCAGTTTCATTTAGGTGGCCCCTAAATGAATACCTCACAGTATTCGTGACCTGGTGAAGTCCCCTCTGGGCTGAGTATGTGAGAAGGAAGTGTTGTGGAAAATATTTTTGTCTTGCACTTTCTTGTTTAGAATTTCATGGTGCCATTTCTTCTCGGTATCAAAAGCAGGCTTTTCCTTCCTCCCTTAATGTCTATCATGAAAGGTAGGTCCACTTTACTCTTTAGAAGTATGTATATACATGGATGAAACTTTTTGTTCTTAGATATTTTTTAAAAATTCAATTGAGATGCATAAGTGTACATAAAACTGAGTAATAGTCTGTATCTTTACTCACAAGATCATTCCTTAACTATCTCATTTTCTGTAATGGAAATAATATTGCAGCTTACATGAAGACAGAGGTTTTGTCTAATATCTCCATTATTAATGGTCATTCACAGATTTGGGGAAATAATGAAAGCATTAAGGCTTGGGTGTGTTAAACCAATAGTTCTCAAACTTGAGTGGGTATCAGAATCACCCAAAGGACTCATTAAACACAAATATCAGTGTCCAACTTCGATTTTCTGATTCAGTAGGCATGGAATAGATCTGATGATTTGTATTTCTAACAAATTCCCAAGTGATGCCGTTCTACTCATCAAGGGAATATACTTTAAAAACCACTGTAGGCCACAGTCAAAAATGTAAATGTCATCAGGGTCAAGCAGGTAATGTAAATGACAGAGAAGAATTGAGTGCAAAACACAGGGACATCTGGGATACTTGTCCTTTCTGAAAGGGGACAGCCACCACCAATGTTCTGCAGGTTATATGCCACAGATTCGACGTTCCTGGATGATCTGATTTCTAAAGACAGCCAGTATTATATATTTTATGTGAAATTTTCCAATTTGCACATGTTGAGTACTAACTATAAAATGATTTAAATAATGTGTGAGTCAAATAAACATGTCTCCTGGTGAGCTACAGCCATGTGAATAACCTGTAAATGGTAAATCTGTCTACTCCCAATAACTCAATCCTGAGTGTGTGCCTGCTTTAGTTGACTATTGATTTGGAAGTCATTGCAGGTCTTTCTATAGACACAATCTTCAATAATCCAGACATCTGTTTTTGGTAACAACATTACACTTGATCTTAGCCAAAAGGCGGAGAAGCAATTGGTAACAACATTAAAAGAAATAGTAGATATAAGTTCATGTTTATTATTACCTTCAATTCATCTGCTCCTTTGTTTTTTTTTCTCTTCTCCTATCTCCCAGCCCCTGAGATGTCTTGAACAGAAAATTCTGGTAAAAGGCTTCATTACTTCTGATAAATGTAAGGTGTTATAAATGACTAAAGATAATATTCTCCTACCTTCAAAGTCTAATGCATGAGTGAAGTTAAGAGTTGGTAGCATTTGGAAGCAACACAGAAAGTCTGCCGATTCACATGGGTTGCTTTTTTAGCCTTTCATTTCTTGAATCAGTTTAGATATTTTACTAACCATCTGGTCACCTACAGATTCAAGAATAAGCCAGTGCCAAAACACATACTTTATATGAAAGAATAAAAGAAAATCCTGGTCAGTTTATCCATCTTCATTAATGATTCTTAACAGCATTCTTTTTTTTTTTAATTTTCACTATGACTAACAAGTATCATCTAGTTATGAGAGGCCATTATACAAAATCATTAAAACATGCTTAACTGTACTGTGTTAATTATGCAATGATAAATTATTCTTTATTTCTTCATTAACAGTATTGTAGCAGTAGAATTAGCATTGTTTGTTCCTTTTTGGAGAAAAAAAATCATTAATATTAAAAAATGAAAATTCTGGAAACTTAATGTTGTGGAATGACAGTTTTAATTTGATTTTTAAAATCCTATTTGCTGATCCCTTCAGCTATAAAAGTTTAACCATTATGTCACTGTAATTACATTGGCTGTTTATCTCTTCTTCCATGGCTATATCTAGGTCTGTGCAAAAAACTGTGGCTGGCATTAGACTCTCAATCAGGAGACCTGAGGGATCTTACTAAATCTTCTGCTAAATTGAATCTAATAGTATGCTTCAAATCTCTTCTTGTTTCACTCTCTGCTTTTGAGTCACTTCATTATTAAGCAATAAACAATAAAAGAAATGCTGATGAAGCACGGTTCTAGGCACTGAAGAAGACAAGAAAACAGTCAAAATTAACATAATTCCTGCCTTGTCTTGACAATTTAGCATGAAAGTTAGACATCTATATAATTAATATAATGCAAAATGTAATTAAAATTAATGTAAAGCAAAAGGTGGTGGTGCTAAGGCAATATGAGGCCATGGAAAGAAAAATTACTCCACCTGAACCATTTGTTGCAATCTAAACTTGGCCTTGAACAATAACAACAACAATGACCAACTCATCAATGTGTTGATGGGTTACTGTGCCAGATATATTAATTCTAAAAGCACTTATCTCACTGCCTAAAGTATAGGAAGCTCTCAAGAAAGATAACC
>PVKH010016905.1:0-15582 GCA_004027955.1 Chaetophractus vellerosus | reverse complement strand
GATATATAATAAATAAAAAAATACATCTTTAAAAAAATAATTCTCGTGTGAAGAATTTTTTTACTGTTTTAGATAGTCTATTCGTGATTAAAATGATAAAATATAGATCAATATAGCAAATTAATCAATATTTATCTTTTTTTATTGGTCACCTACTATTGGTATGTACTATAGCTTTGACATACCTCAAAATCAGTAGTTTCACTAATTTTAAAGATAGGTATAATCGTATATTGGCTATCGATGTGACATACCAGTGAAATAAAATAAAACAAAAATATATCTACTGTATGAAACAAGTGGAACAAAAATGTAAGGAATTTTAGATGCAGTATATAAATGTCTTTTGTCTCTGCAACCCTTCTCAGTAGTTTTGGTGCCTGGACTACATCTGCAACATGAGATACAGAGCCTTTTGGTGACTGCAGGTGTGGGACACCTGCTTGGAGGCACTGATAACGTTTGATAAGAATAATTTAGAAAACATGAGTTTTACAATGGAGAATGATGTCATCATGCACGCATTTACTATGTGCTGGAGGCTGTGTCTGATGGAGTGACGGTTCTTTACAGGAACAAAACATTTGGCTATGCTGGACCTTAATCATGTCCCATGGCAGATTCCAGCCCTTGGGTTCCCATTACCCTAGGTGAAGGCAACATCTTCCTGAACAAATTGTTGGTAGTTGAAGATTCTTATTTTTTCCAGAGGTCTTGAATGTCCATATCTTATCCTAGATTCTAGGACCAGTAGTTTTAGGTCTAAGCTATAGTTTATGTTAATTTTAGGCAAGGCTTTTGGTTATAAGGACCAATACTCACTCCAGGCAGCTCAAGTTAAGATAGTGTTGTAAACCCTGTACAGAAATCATTCTCATGGACCACTTTAGGTCAGAAAGTAAAGGTTACCTGGGCCTCACAGGGACAAGAACCGGGATGTTGAGAATTGAGGGTGTTCTTTGCTTCTCTCAAGAGTCCTATGGTTATTCTTCTCTGTGTCTCTCACATTTCTCACTTTAAGAATAAGAATAATAATAGCAATAATAGTCCTAATAGAAAACTTGGCAGATTTCATTTTTATTATTGAATTTAATGGCGTTTGAAGGTATAAAAACAATGAAGAGTAGATTAAGTTCCCTTGTATGTCTACCTGAATTCCTGAATGAATGAATTTGCAAGATACAATTAGAAAAGTTGGGGGATGTAAAGAAGAGATAGAAAAAGCTGAGTGGGGGCTTAGGGACTGGGGGATAATTTAGGTTTGATCTAAGAATTGGACCAGAGAGTAAAAGAGATTGGAAGAAGAAAAGTTGGAAAGGAAGTCTGTGAGAAACCACAAAAAAATAGCATTTAATTTGAAGGCACATTGGAACCCAATATAAGAAATAAATTCAGGCTAGCCCTATCTAGTCATTATCTCAATGAAAGAGGCCAAAACATCCTGAAATCAAAGTCCTTTTTAATGACCATAGTGAATTTGTTTTCCTCAAGTCTACAGTCTCAGATGCATTCATTACAAATATTATCTGTCAGCAGCAAATCTTTAAACATAGATGATACTATAAGAATTTAAAATGTTACATGGTAATTGATGTGACAATATAGCTTCTTTCATAGGTAAGAGTTTCTGCATGATTTTAATTGACAGTACCCAATCACCCTCAAACAAATATTTTGTGGAAGAGCAGAAGCTGAAGTTTAACATGCCATTTAAAAACACAGGCAGTAACTGGAGAAAAGAAAACTAGATTTCTGTGTGTATGAAATGTAAATGCTTACTCTAAGCAGTATGGCATGTTTAGCTGATTCAGCAATAACTTTACCATTTCTTTGTCAATTTAGTCCCAGAATACATCTTTTCATAGACATTTTAGTTGGATGTTGTGAAAAGGTTACTGTGGTGGTATTCATATATAAATAATTAATGGCATAATAAAGAGGCCTAGATTTGACTAGGTAGTCATTGAATAAATAAGAACAGGGAAAATTAACAGCAATACAATGTGATTTTAATAACATAATGGGAGCTAGTTTTTTTAGTTCGATCAACGGCTTTTTAAAAATGCTTCTTCTTTATTTTTCATGCCACCAAATTTAATTGCTATGCCGAAGTTGAGGAAAGACAAAAATCTCCATAGAGTATCTTTTGTGAACTAATATAAATCTAATATAAATTAAAGTTTTATAAACTATGAATTACCTGGTTTGGATTAAGTGCACAGCTAATTATTAAAAAGCCTTATTTAGCATCAATTTGCTCTTCATAGGGTTGACTTATAAATTAGATTTATATCTGAATAGAGCTTATACAGCTTATATTCATAGAGTAGCAAGGGGAAAATATATTGAAAAGAACAAACAAAATCCTGAAGTCCTCTGAGATCAGAGGTATAAGGAGAAAAGCCTTGGTGCTTGGTCATTTCGTTTTAGCTAGATGCCCTCTGATAAGCAGCAAGTATGGCAAGCACTGAGTGGCCTGAAAATTTTTAAATTGATTCACTTCCATAATTATATGACTTACTTTCCTAGCTGCATACCATCTGCTTTCTTTTCCTTCCTAAGAAATGAAGTTTAGGAGTTTGAAAACCAACATTTTTAAGTTTTCATGCTGTGTGTTATAACTGTTCAAAAGCACTAATTTTCATTGATATTTGTGGGATTTGGGGATGTCACCCCCCTAGAAGTCTCTTTGCTGATTTTGGCTTTAAAAAAGTATTGTCTAAGGCTAACAAATTTCATATTTCCTGCCCTTGGTGTTAATTGTGTCAGTCATTGAGACAAACAAAAAAATCAATGCAACACTAACTAAAACAAAACAAAACACCTGCTGAATATGTGTCCCAACAGCAAGAAAATAGTATAACAAATTAATGCAAAAGTTCATGCAAAATGCATGGTTCTACAAGAAGGAATTTTATTTCCTTCTGCAATCTATGAAACTGTAAATCAAGCTGCCAATCATTTCAAAGAAATTATTTAAAGTTATATGGTGGAAAGAACAAAAGAACCGAGTAGAGTTTCATTTTGAACATACTTTCAGTCTCAATATATTGCAAAACATTCTATAAGTAATTAGGGCATTGCTACTATGTAAGCATCTGAAGTAATCACCACAGAAATTCAGTTTCATTGCTGAAAATAGGCTTATTTCATAATGATCTAAAATTATCCAAAATTCTTGTTAAATGTTGCACTTCAGTTGATTTGGATTAGTGTTAATGATTGATCTCAAGCAAGAGAATATTATAGCCCTGTACCCAGATACAAATAATTTACCAACAATATTTTTTTAAATTCCCCTTCACGTGTGAGAGAGGCTTAAATATCTGTCTTTGTCTCACTCTGGGTTATTTATCGTTGTAAAATAGTAGCATCCTCAAAGATATGTGTTTATTTGTAAGATAATAATACAGCCTTTGGAATCTATGTTTAAGTCAACATTAATTTTAGATCTGTGTCGCTAAGAGATACTCTACTGCCCACACAAAATTCGTTCCAACCACTCCCGAACTCCCTGTTAATGAATGAGAAATTTTCACCCACCATTCCTTCTCTGTTGCTGAAAGGCTTTTCCTACTGCCATATTTAAACCTGTAAACTCTTATTTGCAAACACAGAGCTTTCAAACACAGTAAGTGTAGGCCTATTAATCTTATAGTATATTTTATAATATATCAATAATATTATTGGACCATAACATTTAATTCAAGGGTGCATTCTTAGAATTTGAGCAATATATGTGTATTTTAGTGGATATGGCATGGAGAGGCATTCCATTCCATTTACTCAATATTTTCCTCTTCTTTCCAGATGCTATGTTATTAACAGTTTCCAAAAAATAAAACAAAAACTTTAGAGATTGGAAATGTCATTTGAGACCGAAAAGATGAATGGGGTTTGTTATTTCATGGTGACAAATATAGCTTATAAATCACAAAGGAACTGAATAATTCTTTTAAAAATATTTATAGACATATATGGAGATTTCTGTATGATCACCTTAGAAAATCCACCTGCAAAATTAAGAATGACAAAATGTCTTCTAATTAGGTATAATTACCTAAGTTAAACTATTTTTTGTCACCTGAATAAAATACTTTTATGTAAAATTTAGATTATGAACCTACAAAATAATTCAAAAGTATTTTGTGAGGAGCAATTTAAATTGTGCATTCCTAGAGGAGAAAATTAATTGTGCCAAACTCTTCCGTTCTTGTGATTTTTAATTTTATATTCATACCAAGTTCATTTCTAACCATAAAACATTACCAGGGCTAAAACTTTTTGTGAATTTTTATTAATTCTTTTAATTTGGCCAATATATTTTAAGGTTGCTTCGAGGCATGAAGAAGAAGGAATCTTTTAATTTTTTTCAAAATATAATAAAAACTGGATAAATAGAACAATTATTTTTCAGTTTGTTCATTTTATTACATTAACCTAATATTTTGAGTAGTCTATTATTTCAAATTGAATAAACCTTAAAATATACTAGTTTGATAAGTCCAAATAATGCATATTTGGGGGAAAATAGAGTGGTAGAACTAGTGAAAGCACATCGATACATATTTATAAATACATATAGAATTAATAATGATCCTAAAATTTTGTTCTTAATCATCCAGATATACAGAAACCAGGAAAAAAGGCAAAGAAGTAGATTTCTGAATGGCTTTTATTAGTTGTCATTTAAATAGAAAGCATTAAGTGGAAGTTTGGAGTTAACTTAAACATACTGAACAGGTTCATAATGTGCACTCTAATGAAATAAGGCCCAGAATATTGTTATTACTTTTACATCATGTATAAGACTATCTAATGATGTGGATGGCGTGTCTGCTTATAAGAAATCACTTCCTACTACATTTCCAAATTCTTTGAAAATTATATTCTAGTCAGCTAGTATCACTGAAGATTGCTGTTTTCTGCAAATCTGTGAATTGAAAATTAACTCCTAGATTTAATTGCTAAGCTATATATGAGTTTACACATTTTTCCCACACTCTTCCCCTTTTCGAAGGTGTTGCCCAATTCCATCCTCTAGCCTTCTGATTAATACAATGTAGTTGAGTTACCAAGCACAGCCTGGGGAGGTATGGATTAACATGTCAGCTAAAATTGACAATTGGATGACTAGTACCAGTCTGATATAATTCCATGGGGTTTCAGGACTTCTACAAGAAAACTTCTGATCAGGGGAAAAAATTTTCAATTGCTTCGCATTTTAAGATACCTGCATACTGATAAATTGCTAATGGTAAAAGCTAAACACATGCAGTATTATCCCAATGTGCTGCTTGGATATTTTTTAAACTTAATGTTATGTAGTGAATATATTATACTCTTACACTTGCTTACTTTCCATTATGGAAAAAGACGACAGAAAAGAAACACTTAGTATATACACAGACCAATATAAAATGCCTGTCATATAGGATTATGAAACTCAATGGGCTACACGCACTTAGGCACGCATAGAGGATTCTGCTGCATTCTACTCAAAATTAATGTGATGGAGAAAGAATTCAAAATAATAATAAAGAATATTAGTAATCCTCTGGAAAAACAAATCATAAATAGAAACTCACATCTCATGTTTTCTACCCAAGTGATTTGAAGGCTGTCTCCATTTCTGCAGTTCACTTACCCAAAAAATGAGATTGAGAAAGCATACTACAAAAGACCATTGTAAAAGTAAACTAATTGGTAGATGTACAAAAGTAGATTAGTAGTCACATATATTTAATATAAAATGATAAAATATAAAGAAGTGATCAAAGTGTATTTCTGCAGTGGTCAATGAATGTGTACAGAATTCTTTTATAGGACAGGTTGCTACCAGTAACCAGCAAGATAAATTCTAGAAAGGAAAATATGGATTAACCTCATGCTTACACAAAAGACTGAATTCAGGAGGATCTGCAATTCATAGTTCCTATTCTCATTCAAGAAAAGCAGCATTACGTTCAGGCTATGAGGTTAAGGTACCATATATATGGATTTCAGAAATCATTTCCAGCCAGATATTTCAAAGAGTGCATTTAAAGAAAGCTGCTAGAAGCAATGACAGCCAAAATTGTTTCTACAAAGAAATATAATTATTTGCAGAAGTATGGCTGAGGCAACTAGCACAAATGAGAATGAAGGATTCAAACAGCCCTCATTGTTGCTTCCATTATATGTTCATTCTATCATCAGATGGTCAACATATTCACAGAGAATTTGGATGAACAGTTGATTGTGACAAAGCTGCAGATTGCCCCTTCTTGCTGCATTCTAATTTGTCTTCTAAGATAAAGATGAAGAAAATAACTATAAAGAATACACTTGAGTTATGATACAAGGGAAAATTATTCCTCAAGTTGAAGAACAAACAGTCCCCTTTTACCAAATAAGCAATATTTCCTCCAAATATTAATTTCATTATAACTTTCCTTTTATGCGCTTTTTTCCCAGTAAGAAATATTGCTTCCATGCAAGAGGTTTAAAAAAATGGCCCTTGTATTTCAGTGCTTCATAGGAGACAGTTTTTCCAGAACATTTTCTCTTTCTTATTTTTATAATAGCTATACACAAAGAAGTTGTTCAAATTCTTATTAAAAATAATTTTTAAGCATGTCATTTGACAATAAAAATTTTGAGCTATGGCTTTCTTTCTCTTTCCAACAACATATGCCCTTTCACCAGAATCAATCTTGGTCAATACCTTTAATAAAATAAAAACACATCATTGTCATAGCCTGCAACATGATGGTAGGGAAGGGTTAATGGTAAAAGCAGGGATAGCTGAGACTGGAGAGGAGTAGAACAGCAATTCTCTATGAAGATTTACTTTATGAAGAATCCCCACTCTGGGAGTCTTCTTTCCTCCAAAAAGGAGCACTATTTTCTCCGCCTGAAGTGCCTCAAATAGCAGCATGAGAAGAAATTAAAAGTAGCTGCTTATCCAAAGATACAACTGGCTAGAGACATAAATGCAATTCAACTACAAAGCAGAATGTCTCATAGTCCAGCAAATGGTAATAAGCCTTCCTGATCTGATTAAAAGAGACAACCATTTTGCAATATATTAAAAGAAAGTAACTCCTTTTATATACAGTGACTTGTAACTCTGTATTTAACTTTTCAGCAATAGAAATGCAGGAACTGAGAATAAGCTCTAATTAGTAATAAGAAACCCAAATACAAAAATACATACTATTCCAAAATAGATGAGAATGGGACAAGTATAGCATGGTATTTACAAAATAAATGAACAAACAGAATTAAAGAATGGAAGAATACTGATTGTTAAGGAAAATAAATACCCCAGACTAGATCAAGTCAAAGGCAGTTTCCTCAGTCACATAGGCTAAGGATTTCAATGATTCAGTGGATGTGAACTGGAAAATATTATAACACTGGTACATAATATTTATGATTTAAAACATATATAATCATGCTTAAGAAAGTAAGTTATATATGCAGTTCTTGTTTCATAGTGTATTTTGATCAACCTCTGCTATTCTCTTTGTTACAGTTATTTTTTCTGGATTAATGAATCTCTTATTATTGTTACAGACAGAAAGTTGAGTGAGGAGATCCTTCATTTTGGTGCCCAAAATATTGAAATCATGTATCCAAGGAAATACAGTATAGCATTGTTGGCTATAATAAAAAATTGGGAATAGCCTGAATACAAATCAAAAACAATGAAAAAATAATTTATTGCATACCAATGCAAACATTAAAGGTATAAGGTAGACCTCAATGTTGTGGTAAGCAAAACGGACCACAATATATTGCAGATTGAACAAAATCAAGCTGCTTTTCAAAAGACACCATTTTTATTTTAAAGAGTCTTTCTGTTTTCTAATATCTGGGAAGGTATGTAAAAAGAAAATTGAAAGAATGTATATCAAGCTTCTTAAGATGTTTACTTTTGCATTAGGAAGTACAGATAATTGAATAATTTTCCTTTCTCTACAAATATTTCTCATGTGCATCTTTAATGTTTAAATTCTTGTAACAAAATGGCAATTCTATAATTTAAAAGCTATTTATTTAATTAATTAATTAATTAAAAATAGAGACTATAGAATGAACAGAATAGAAATGTAGAATCTCCTACGAATGTTACTTACCAATGGTTATCCCTACCTGCCTGTGCTATATCTCAAAATTAATAAAGTTAAGCAAAGGAGAGTATGAGAGTACACATGAGAGAATCAAGGGAACAGATAGCAGATAGGTAAAGTGGGGCAGACCTGAGAAGGGTCAGGAAATCTGTGAATACTTCTCTGGGGATAAAATTTTTAGTACGAGAGTTAAGTGTATGAATTAAGCTTTCCACATAGAAAAGGTTGGGAAACACATTCCAGGCCGATAAAATAGTATTAAAAAGAGCATAAGTGTGTGAAACTGCACGATGTACTCAGAGAGTGGTGAACAATAGAGCTGTATAATAGTGTGGGTGGCAAGCATAGTGAGAGACAGGGCAGGCAAAGTATCTTAGGATTAGATTGTAAATGTGTGAAGGGTCCCAGGAGCCACGCTATAGACTTTGAAAGTTTTTAAGCAAGGCAGATTTGGATTTTTGAAGGTTACACTGTTGGCAAGCTGGAAGAAGAACTAGAGCAGGGGAACATTCCTAGTTTTTAAAACATTTTTATTTCAAGATGAGGAGGCCTTTTTGGAGGATATGTTCAGTAAATGATGGAGGCAATATGTCCCAGGCTTGGATAGAAATGTTTTAAACATATGTTTTATCATTAATATCATAGAGCATATGGTCAAACCCTTTATACAGCACATTCTTGGGTCATCACCAAAATTGTCTATTAAGCACCCAATTGCATATGAAATTATGAAGAGTCAAAATCCTCTGCAAATGTCAAATATATGTTTTAATTTGCATGCTGCATAATATGTCTGAAGTATTGTAATTTCTACTTGATCTCCACTAATGCCATCCTGAATCTCAGGAGTACCACATATATTCAACTGCATTGTACATTTGGTGGAAGATTTTATTTTAAAAATTTGCTACACAATTCAATTCAATAAGCATGCATGTTTTAGTGGTAGAAGAGGAAAGAGGGATAGAAAATAGAGAATTTCTTAGTTTGGCAAAAGTAATAATGTAAGTAAAGATGAACAAAAAAGTTGTATAAGTGGTTGGTACTTAAGGCAACATTTAAGCATGTGTTTAAGAGGAAAGTGCATATCAAGAAAGCAATAAAAGAATTCCTGTTTAGGAAAAGATTACCATGAGGCTATTAGTCAGCGAAGGAGGAGAGTTTATCTAATTCCTACACTGATAAAATGTATTTGAAAGGGCAAACAATTTTAAAAAGCAGAAAATGTAGAATACCCTTTCAATTACTACCCAGATTTGTAGCTCAATGTGACCTTGCAGAATTATTAAACCTCATCATACAACACAGTGTAATTAAGGAACATAAAAATGCCTTTGAACTCTGTATGGATTAGTTTAAATTTAACAAATTTCACAATAGCATTTCAAGTAAGTTTCATTTGGCTCAGTTGTATTTTCCATTTATCAACATGCCTTAAGAGTAATTTTTCATTATGTTTTCTTACAATCATGGCAGAATGAGAGCTAGAATGGTAGAAGACATGGAACACACAAGTTAGAGGTTGAAACATTCTCTTTAATTGTACCATTCAGCTTATTGACACATCTCTTCCTCCTACTTTATTGAGTACTCCTCACTCAGTTGACCTAGTATTTACGATTAATGTAAAATATTATACATATGTTTAAGAAATATGCTGTTATGGTCCTAAAATACACCTGTGCCTACAAGGTTCCTGCAGGTTAATGTCTTCTGCTAGGGAAAATGGCCTCATTTGCATTGACTGTCAATGAGCTCCTGCAGGCAAACACCTGAAGCTAATCATCTGCAGATACCTGCCTGCAGGCATAGGTGTGCTACCAGAGAGGCTGTGGACTCCAAAGTATTTAGTCTGATATGCTGTGTATAATTTAAAGTATGAACCATTGAATCAAAGTCTACAATTTCTTTTCCTTGTAGAAATTGGTCTGCATTTGGAATAGATGAAAACAGCATGGTAAGTGATAGAAATAAAGTTAATGATGGGAAAATGTGTTTGGCCTCTAGAGAAAGAGAATTGTTATTTTACATTTATGAGGGAGGTATAATATGGAAGCATTGAGATAACAACATATTGAAAAATATATGATATGTCATTATCAAATATAAGGAATTTAGAAAAAAGCAATATAATGTTTGATTTACAGAGGAATACATTATCATTGTCTTTCAATAACTTGAGTAAAATTGTATCATTTATTGTCCATAAATACGTCTTCAATAATTTTTTACTAAGTCACCAACAATTTATTCAGGCATCTCTTTATTCCACAAACAGTTATTGAATTTTCACTCTGAGGTAAGCTCAGGGAGAAAGATTCCTAATGCAAAATTAAACAAGAAAGTTGCCTACTAGAGGAAGATGAGGAATAAAAAATAACAACAGTACAATGGGACTGACTACTCTAACAGACTTTTTGTTTTTTAGTAGCTCAATGGAGGAAGTGACTACTTCTTTCCCAGCTCCTTCTCTTGGCAACCTCTAAATAATGTAAAGCCCAAGGATATAGCCCTTGAACTTCCTCTCTTCTCTATCTACTCTCTATATATAGGTATCCCAATCAATCCCTTGGCTTTAAGAATCATCTATACACTGATGACTCTGATTTTTATATATTGTGTCCCAACCCCCAAACATATGTATCCAATAGTCTACTTGATATGTTCATTTGCACCTCTAATAGGCATCCCAAACTTATCATGGTTAAAATGTAACTCTTGAAATTTACCCCCCTTCAAGATACTCCTTCCTAGATGGCCCTATTCACCCAGTTTCTCCAGCCAAAAGTTAAGGGTTTTCCTTTGCTCTTATCTTTCCCTCACTTGCCATATTCAACATATTGGCAAGAAGTATAGCCTCTAACTTCCAGATTTATCCTGAATTCGATTAGTTCTCATAACATCCACAGTTATCACTTTAATTTAAGCCACAGTTATATTTTACCTAACCTACTTCAATAACCTCACAACTGATTTCCTGTCTTCCATTGCTAATGTTTATCATCTATCTTACACTCGGCAGCCAAATTATCCTTTCTCAAAATTCCCAATGGCTTCCAATCACACTCAAGTTTAATCTCAACTTCATCTGCCTTCTGCTAAATCTGAGCTCATGTCTCACTTCTGCCCTCCTCAACAATTCTACTTTTGCCACTCACATCTTTTTTTTTTTGTCCTAATTTAGTGGTTTTCCTTTTTATTCCCTTTGCCTGCAATGGTCTTCCCATAAATATAGTATGCCTCATTCCATCATTCAATTCATAAGTTTGCTGAAATGTCCTACATAACCATCTAACTGAGATAACCTACTCGTATTTTCTACCATGCTGTTGTTTTCTTCATGTAACTTACAATGGCTTTTAACAAAATGTTTACTTTTTAATTTCATTGTCTGTCTATTCCACAGACAGTAAGCTTAATGAGGGAAAAGACTTGTCTCCTTTTTCACTATTTCCCTCATTTTAGTAATGTGCTTGGCATATAATCAGCACCAATAAATATTTGTTGGAATGCATGAATGAAAGAGGAGTTGGTACTTGGGTTTGATAGTGAAGGATGAATTAAAATATAGTAAATGATATTCCAGGAATGGACTGTGGGCAAAAGCAGGGTGCCATAAACAGCACAAGGCATTCAAAAATGGTTAACAATCTCTTTGGGTAGAACACTCCTGGAATCATTATAAAGATTTATATAACTGTGCAAATTCCATTCATGCATAAATTCTGAACCAAATAAAAAGAAGCAAATGGGTCAGATTAAAGCTTGATTGTGATTCTTTATAATGATACATGTTGATATTTCTGTATTCTGTAAAATAAATGTTTTATTTAAAGGACAAGGAAAATGATTCCATCAAACCATTAATGAAGTGCATTCTCGGGGCCGGCCATATAGCCCAGTGGATAGGGCGCCGGTATACTACATGGGAGGCCCCAGGTTCCGTTCCTGGGGACCTCTCCTAGCAGGCAGACCGCCTTGAGAAGGGCAAGAAGCTGCCACGGACAGGGCAAAGCCACCACAGGCAGGGCAGGTCACCCACGAATGGAGCACAGCCAGTCACCCGTGAACTGAAGCAGAGCCAGCCGTGAATTGAAGCAGAAGCCACCCACAAGTGGGGAAAGCCACGCCTGCGCAGTGAGTGGCCTCGGCGTGTCGCCGCAATGGGGGGGAGGGGAGATATGTAATAAAATAAAATAAATCTAAAAAAAAAAAGAAGTGCATTCTCTTTCAAGTGTTCATATGCTGTCTCTATATGTCATTGACAGTGAAATGATGTAGGTATCAAAGTACAATGAAAATCGCAGGTGAAACATAATCCCTGTGCCAACAAACACAAGTTTAGCCAGAGCCACTTGTTTTTAAGACTCATCACATTCTGTGGCTTAGTTTCTTCATTTCTCTGGCTGTATGGAGCCCTACCTGGAACAGAGCTACCTAATGCTCACTACCAGGTGAGTCTGTCTACTGTTGTCAAATTTGAGACTGCCTAGAATTGTGTTACAGCATGTTAACGTATCTTCTGTCCACCCAGTTGGAGTTTACTCCACAGCAACTTCTCTTTCCTCAACCATTTGAAATTCTAATCACTCAATTCTCAGTTGTATAATGATCAGGATACAAAGTTCAGAGTGCCCAGTTGATCACAACTTGCAAATCATTTCATCTTGCTTCCTTGGTTTCATGTACGGTTTATAAGTGAATTTGCAATAGCACTTTGGGAAACAGGACAAGGTCCATTACAAGAATTGGAGCTTGATACCTATCTGAAAACATACTTTTATGCTTGTTTAAACCAATATCCTTAAATGACTTATATGGCTGCATAAAGTCCACATTTTAACAAGATTACAAATAAATGTGCCATGATAAAGTCTAAGAAAGAAATGACACATAGAAAAGCCTGATGCTTAGAAAAAGTAACTTTGAGAAATGTAAACTCAGTTACTGCAGGTAAATTGCCATTTCACTTGTTCCTTTATTTCTAGTTCCTAGCTTGGCCTGAAAGAAGTTTTTAATAAACATTTTAATGAATTAGTTAACCCCAGCTCTCCCCATTAGGCAGCAAATTCATTGAGGATAGAGCCTTTGTCTAAAATAAATTTTAGACAATCACAGCCTCTCCAATATAAGTTTCTGCAATGTTGAAATGTTCTGTAAATTCTGTTCTGCCCAATACAATAGCCACTAGAAACAAGTGATAGTAAGAATGTGAAACGTAGCTAGTGCAACTAAGGAAATGAACTTTTATTTTTTTAAATGTTATTTAGTTTTAACATATTTTAATTTACAATTATATAACAATATCTGATGAGCAGTTACTGTATTGGATAGCATAGAATCACGTTATTCAGAGTAATGAGATTTTTTTCATCTTTTAATGTGCAATAGAGGTATTATAAATTGTCAGTATATTCTTTACATTTATTTGACATATGGACACACAAATAGGATTGAGACTCTTTGAAATTAGTGATACATATTCACGGGAAAAATATCTGGAAAAATTGTTTAATTTTCTAAAAGTTTTGCTTGAATTTCATGTTCACAATAATACTCCTAGGCATCCACAAAATACTATTGAAATGGAAATCATACATTTTTAAGTTAGTGAAAAATAAAGTCATTACTAAAATCATTACATTGTCAAAACTCTTAAGTTACAAAGCATTTGCACAAAAGAATGTATGCCAAATACCTCTTTTCCTTGTATGTGTGAAGAAGATAGCAAGGAAGGTTGTCTATAATTTCCCTTTGTGACCAAAAGAGAAAATTCTCACAGACACATGTGTAGTGATATGCTCCTATTTCTTTCCATTAATTCGTTTATCTTAAGAAGAGAAGGAGGGAAAGAATGCTTTTTATCCATACTCCAATTTTCATTAAACTATGTTGAAGATAGTACTTTTATTAAGTTCCTAGAGACTTTCTCACAGTGTCTCTTGCAGCTGTACAAACTACTCCCTCCACCCCTCCTCATCAAGAAGTTCATTTTATTCAAAAGTTATGACCTGTTCTCCCCGAGTCTCTCTGTTCTTTGCTGTAAAATCCCAACTTACCTCCCATTTTCACCCTGGGTCACAAAGAATTTTTATTGGAAAACTATTTAAAACCCAAATTGTCCGTCAGCTGCTTTGAATGTCTACCACTTTGTGCAAAGTACTAATCCAGACTTTCTGGGATAACATTAAGGAACTTTATGTTGTTTCATGTCTATGGCAAGGATTGCTTTGGTGACTTTCACCTTAATACATGAAAAATAAAGAACATATAAACTATGTCTGTGGATTTATGCTTATCCAGAGACTTAATGGTCACCAGATATACCCCATACATGAAGCATGTGACAGTCATCACCACCCTTTTATTAATTAGGACTTAGAATTTTCCTTTATTTCATAGGGGTGAACTTTCTGCAATGAACTTCTAATTCAGTTGTTTTTACAATTTTTTTTCAGAGAAATTTTCCTTTTTAAACTCTATATACAGTAGGATCTCATTTTCATGAACTCAATACATGCAAACTCAGGTATACACAGTTGGCAATCAAAAAAATAAAGGCAGAGAGAGAGAATTAAAATTTCTAAAAAAATATTTCTACCATTAATTTCATTTGCATATTTTTACTAGAGTTTTTGCATTATTTATTAAAATGTGTGATATATATGTTCATGTAAGAAATACTTAT
Organism: Chaetophractus vellerosus; assembly: GCA_004027955.1. Taxonomy (NCBI): domain Eukaryota; kingdom Metazoa; phylum Chordata; class Mammalia; order Cingulata; family Chlamyphoridae; genus Chaetophractus; species Chaetophractus vellerosus. The sequence continues at coordinate 777 of PVKH010016905.1, read as the reverse complement.
TAAATAATGCGGTTTGCTATTATGCATGATTTTCAGTTTATGTGAAGGGTCTTGGAAAGTGTTGGGCGCATAAAATAAGGTCCTACTGTATCACATAACCACTTTTTATGTGCCAAAATTTACTTATCTGGAACAATTAAACAAATAATTCTGAATATTTCATCTGGATCCTTTTCCTTTGCCAAACACATGATTTCCACTACTAATTCAATGTTGTGAGTTCCCAAACCCCAGTCTTGGCCTTTGTACCATATTCTAGTCCAATATTTTGCTAGACTATGAGATTCTAGAGGACAGGATCATCTTAAATTCATTGCTTTACTCATTTTTAAGACCCTAGTAGAATGCCCATAGTTAGGGATCAGGGCATATTTTTTGGAAGAGTGAATGCATTTTTAGCTGCTTTCTGGTAAGCTCCAACTCAAATCACCACCTTCAGTGTAATAAGGAATTTTACTTCAATCCACAAGAGAGTCTGGCCTTTTTCCTTGGTTCCTGGGAGGTAACCACTAAATCTTGGTGTTTTTGGAGTGATAGGAGTGTCTTTGTTATTTATGGAAGTTCCCTCAGACCACACCTGGTAGTTTATGCTAACAAGGTTACTCACTGTGGGCACTTGATAGTTAATACCAACAAATGACTTGGGATGGAACTAGCCCCAAATAGTCTTGAGTAAGGGCTGGCCATGTCAGAAAAACCAACCATGTGATTAGAGGGTTGGGACTTTGAGCCAGAAGATATCAACCTGACTTCTGTGGAGGGGAGGGGGGCTAGAGA
>PVKH010016904.1:0-15648 GCA_004027955.1 Chaetophractus vellerosus | reverse complement strand
CCCCCTGTTGCGGCGATGTGCCGAGTCAGCTCACTGCACCAGTGGCTTGCCCCACTCACGGGCGGCTCTGCTCTGTTCTGTTCTCGGGCGCCCGTGGCGGCTTTGCCCTGCCCATGGTGGCTTTTTGCCCTGCCCATGGTGGCTCTGCCCCACCCACAGCGGCTTGCCCTCTCAAGGCAGTCTGCCTGCTCAGAGAGGCCCCCTGGAACCAAACCCGGGGCCTCCCATGTGGTGAACTGGCGCACATATCCACTGGGCTAGAATCTTGATATCTGTAGTTTTGGGAAAATACTTTCCTGACTTTATTGTTATAATATAGATCCATTGATTGTAGAAAATGAGATTTGGTATAATGTGTGACTTACTGAAATTCATGGAGGCTTACATGGTATTCAGTCTAATAAAAGACCAAAGAAGCTCTATCTGGGAAATGTGAGAACCTTTTATGTACTTTGGATAAAGGTGTACCGGGATCTCAGAATATCAATTTGCAGAAATCACTTAGTATTGAACAGGGGTTCTTAACCAGAGGTCCATGAGCTTTAATTGAAAAATTTTTTAAAAAAACATTATTCTTGGGAAATGGATGTGGCTCGACCAGTTGGGCACACGCCTACCACATAGGATGTCCCAGGTTCAGGTGCCAGTGCCTCCTAAAGAATATGAGCCAATGCCACATCAAGCTAGACACCGCACCACCACAACAGCATACCTGCCACAATGAGCAGGTGCCGCAAGCCAGCATACGACACAGCCCGCAGGGAACGGATGTGGCTCAGGCCGTTGGGCACTCCCCTCCACATGTGAGGTCCCAGGTTTGGCTCCTGGAGAAGGTGAGCAAACAATGAGCAGACAGACAAACGAACCATCTGGAGGAAGGATAGGGATAAATAAAAATATATATATAATAATAAAGTAAGTGAATAAATCTTTAAAAAAACAGTTCTTGTGGGAACGTGTTGGTGTGAGTGTGGTATATTTATTAAATAATACACAGTATAGTGTGGACTTAATAAGGGGTCCGTGGGTTTCACCTGACTGGCAGGGGGGTCCATGGAACAAAAAATGTGAAGAACCCCTGGTATAGAAGCAGCCTGGATTGTCAGAAAACCTGAAGCTGAATCCTGGTTACATTATTTGTGTGACTCTGGGCACAGGCCATAATCATTCTGAGCTTGTTTCTTAATATGTAAAATAGGATTCTAATATTTCCCCTGTGCACTTCACAGAAAAACTAATGAGGAAACTGTGAAGTGCTTTGTATGTGTGAGGAATGTCTAAAAGCTTGTATATTGTATCCTTCTGATGTGAGAACCCAAAGACATTTCTTATTGTATAATTCAAGGCATTATCCCTCTAATTCAGAAAGGTTATGTAAATACCTGTTTGGTGCAAGAAAAATAATTATTGTACTGGTGGGCAGTCATTATAACCATTCCTGTGCCATAGTTAAAATAGATGATACTTTCATTCAGCACATATTTATTAAACATCTACTAGGTGTTCTAGGTCCTTGGGGTACATCAGTGAAAAAATAAGATGAACATCTCCATCTGCATGGAACTTTCAGGGGTTGGGGGTGCTGGAGAATGACGTATAAAAAATGTTCTAGTTCCAGTGGGGGGAGAAAGATGAAAGACAATAAATATAAAAATAATAAGTGGTATGGAAAAAGAGAAGGTTTAGAGGTATTGAACTTGGGGTTCCAGCCTTAAGTGGGGTAGCTCAGGTAGGCCTTACTGAGATGATGACCCTGAGCAAAGGCTTGGAGGAGATGAGATAGTTCTGCAGATTCTGGGGGAGCAGGTCAGGCAGAGGCCTTCAGGTGTGGAAGGACTGGGTGGGAGAGGGGCAAGGAGCCTAGGGTGGCTGGATCAGGGAGCGCAAGGGAATAGGCATAGGAGATGAGGTCAGAGGCAGGCAGATCAGATAGGGCATTGATAGTCTTAAGAAGGGCTTCTCTGAAGGGCTGAGTCCTTCAAGGGTTCTGAGCAGAAGAGGGACATGACTTAGGTTTTCTGTTTATATGTTTTAAGTGTTTGTCATATTGTATAATGTACTAATGTATTCTTTTTGAAAGTAAAATGAAAGAAATAGCATTTCTACAGATTGAACAGTGACTACAGATTACTTCTGTGTTTTTTTTTTCTTTCTATTAAATCTAAGGTCAGCTTCACCTTACCATGGTTTTACCATTGTGAATCGACTGAATATGCACAATCTAGTTGAACCAGTGAATAAAGATTTGGAATTTCAGCTCCATGAACCATTTCTTCTATATAGAAATGCAAGCTGTGAGTATAACTCTTTTAATACAGTTAATATATTTACATTTAAAATTGAGTGACTTTAGTTTCTGTTAACACATTATTTTTGAGTTTCAAATTACAATAAAAAATATAATCTATACTTAGGGTTTTGTTTTGTTTTGTTTTGTTTTTAATTAGAAATGAGTTTCTTAGTAAAAAATCAAACCTTTTATACATATGATTATGGACTGGATCTGATAATGGAGGAGAAAATGTCCAAATGAAAAAATTGAAATATAGACTGTAAGCTTTATATATGTTATTTTAGTTATCTATAATGTTCTATTTCATAGCATCATATTCCTCGTTTGTTTCATGAAAATAAATTTCATTCTTATTTTTGTTGTGACACGGGATTACTGGCTGCCTGTGCCCCTGAGCAACAGAACTTAGTTTGGGAGATAGGCACTGACTTTCCATCAAGGGCGTAATGTCTTTGCACAGAGTAGAGATGTTTTCCAATCTCTTTATTTAGTTGGGTGTCTACTGGGTGCCAGTGCTGTGCCAGGAGCTATTGTGCTTCGGCGTTAATGATATAACCTGTGGACTGTAAGCAGGCAGTTAGACTGACTGACCTACTAAGTTGGAGAGTTGGGATTATAACCTTTTCTTCTGCTTCCTAGTCCAGGGTCCTTTCAGGCATTTTACAAACTCTGATGGTAATAGGGTACAGTCAGAAAAGCTAGAATCACCCTTTCTAGAAACTATAGTACTAAAACGTACACAGGGTTCCTGAATTTCAGTGTGGGTGCACAAGGACCGAGGACAGTCAATTTTTTGCCATTGATTATAAGGATACTAAAACTGGTAATGGTAGCAAGTCATTGTGCTGTAGCTATTGTCTACAGAAATTGCTGGAGCAATGTTGCTTCTAATTAAAAAATAAAAGTTACTGCATTTGAATTTCACTTGACTAGGAGATAACTAGTCTGGGGAAGAAGGGGCTGTCTTCAGTATAAAATATAAAAAGCTACTTAAACTCTTTTAATTCCCTAAAGGAGAAATAACAAGGTCTGTTTTAAAGGTGGAAGCCTACAAATTCTCCCTACCTCACTTTTAAATATCTAATTGAAATAGAGTCTATTTCTTTTTCAGTAAAACTGTCCAGGTAATTACCTCTCTGAGATTTTAATTCTGTGGGCTTATTAGAAAAAGCTTTCTAATACCTATAAATTCAGGTGGGGTTTTTAAAGCAAATGCTGTTCTATTTTACGAAATTAGAATAACTTGAGATGACTGTTCCTCTTTGTGCTGAACATTCCATTAAAGGAAAAATTCTGCAAAGGAATAGATCCATTTTTTTTTTTTTTTCTTTAAAGTGATATTGGCTTAGGTCTTCTCTTCATTGCCTGGAAATTAAACTAGATATTGTTCCTAGATAAAGTTTGATTGTAGTCAGTAGGGAAAATTATCAAGGCCCATGGACTTAACTGCCACTTAGTGTAAGCCTAAAGTGAGCCCTACTGTATTTATTTCACAAGTAAAGGTCCCCATAAAGTTAAAAGTATCATATGACACAAATTTAATTGAACTGGGATTATCCAGAACTTTTAGCTAATCAGAGCTTAAGTTATTAGAAATATTTCTGTAATCTATGAGTGATAGAAATGAAGGCAAATTATAAGAAAACAAGCTGGTGTTAGGTTTTATTTTGTGAAAATCTAGCAAATATCTAGGGTGTAACCTGGAATCAGCATAAAAATCTCAGCGCTCTAACTTTAACCTCACTATAGTATCATAAATTAATTTGATGTAATGATGGAATAAGACCTTAAATATTAGAACTATTTATTAATGTTAATTAGAATTGTCTTTGACAGAAAGGTGAACAAATGTATTTTGTTTTAGAAAGATAGCTAAAGGTTGAAACACAGGTTTCCTTAATTGAACAGAAAACTCTGTTACCCAGGTCCTTTCATTCCTTGTTTAATTGAGGCACTGAATCATCTCCTAAAGCCCATCCAGTTTCTGATACGCGAGTTGGAAATGCAAGAGCACATCAACTTATTTCAGACTAGAGAAGGGCATGGAAAGGTCAAGAACAACACTGTGTGGGTCTGTTAGAAACAGACTGGGAGAGAATGTTGAGGAAGTGGAGTATTTAAAGGAATAGCTATATCCGGGAAAAGTGACTCAGACAACGTAAAGTGATTCTTTGAGTGTTAAAAATCTCTCTCAAGTATTGAGCATGTTTTGTCTGCCTAGTCATAAAAGTAGAAAATAGTCTATTAGGTCAGCAAGCTACTGAGTTTAGAGTTTTGTTCTTTAAATAAAAAGTTCATTAGTGTCTGTGCGTGCAGGTAATTATGCCTGATTCTGTAGCTTTTTCTCCTGTCGTTCTCTTGTGGAAAATATCGCCAAGATTCCTGAATCATTTAACTAAGTTACACCTTTGGGCCTAGCTTTTGTCATGCATACCAATTCTTGGAGTTAATGTAATAAAAAATGAATGTATAATTTTTTCCAGTTCTAATTTTTTTTCTTTTTTAGTTTTACTTTATTCAAAATGCCTGTCCCCCACAAAAGGTAAACTCTTACAGAGAAAATGCTTACATTAACCAAGTGCTTAGGTTTGGTGACTGTTTTGAAGCTTTCAGAAGCAGTTTATTTTTATTCTGTGCAGGGTCCTTTTGCCTTTTGCCAACCACAAGACCCCAATGAGAGGTGGGGAGGCTACAGGTTCTGCTGCATTGAGCAACAGTGATGTTCCCAGCACCTTATTTCGGATTTCTGGTTTACAGATGAGGAAACAGGAGGCTTAGAGAAGTTAAGAAACTTGCTCACAAGTCACAGAGGAAATAAGTGACAGACAGATTTCAAATCTAGGTCTTTTGAGCTTCAAAGCTTGTGTCTTTTTTTTTTTTTTTTCCAAATCTGATTTTATTACTAAGAAGGTTGCAATGTCAGAGACATTTCTGTTAACAAAGTAAACATAATTCAAGAAGATGCCAAGTACATTGGATGCTGTACATTCATAAAATCATTGAAATACAGTGGATTGAACATGTTTGGGAAAAAGCAATCAGACATGCTTAATTTAAAAAGTGGTGTTTAAGATAAGCACTGAAAAATTGTCAGATTTCTAAAAGGGGAAGTGAAGGAGCCTGTTTCAGAAATTGAAGAAAGAGACTGATAAATGAAGGGAGATTAAAGTCATTAAATAGAGTGTCTCATGAATTTCATCAGATGTCTTCTTGGTCTGTAGGCAAAGGGTATAGATTCAGGGTAGCAAAGCTTGTGTTCTTTACAGTGTTCCACAGCAATGAAATGACTTACTTCATCAATCCACATTCTAGAGTAGTGCAGTCCAGTAGAACTATGCTATGATGGGTAAAGTACTATATCAGTGTTGTCTGATATGGTAGCCACCAGTCACTTACAGCTATTGAAGTACTGGAAATGTGGCCAGTGTGACTGAGGGATTGAAATTTTTATTTTAATGCTAATCCATTTAAATATAAATAGCCATATGTGGTTTGTGGCAACTGCAGCAGAGGCCTAGAGCATGAATCCATGCTCCAACATACTGTGCCATACCTAAAGGGAACAACTGCTTCGGAAGCTTTGGATATACCTCTCATTTAGTCATTCCTTTTTGAAATTTAGAAATGATTTCTAGATACAGAGGCTGCGGAATATACCCCCGAGGGTGGCTTTTCCATGGTAACACTTTCTTGGCATGGAATTTAGTTTGCAGACAAGAATTCTCATCTAGGCTTTGCCATTTTACCAATTATAACCTTGGATAAATCACTTAAACCATTGATCTAACCTGCTTATCTTAATAAGGGCCTCATGTGAAGTTATTTTGTCAGACACTCAAAAGTATAAATTATTATAGATTGTGTCACTGTCTTGGACACAAGCCAAGTAGGTTGCTTAGTGAGAGAGTCATATGGACTTTAGTATGATCCAGCTTCTCTTGTAACACAGGCCTGTCGTAGGCTTCCTCCCATCCCTTCTGACCAGCACCGTGGATGAGCCAGAAGCTCTTGGTTTCTCTTTACGGATACTATTTTCAAACGTTGTAAGGGCCTTTGCCTGAGGTATCATAAAAATCTGTATGTTAAAAATGAGAAATCCTGTTACTGTGCTTTAAGGAGAAAATTTTATTAAAACTCTCTATAGGAGGTATTCTAATCAGTGGAACATGGTGTTACTTTTCATCAGAATACTGACATACACAGAACTCTCCTGGTTAAAACTTTTTGTATTAATATGATGGTGTTTTAATTTATGGAAACTTTTCCCTAAGAAACATTGGTGGTAGTTTTTTTTAATCTTATCTGTGATTAGTCTAGAAACAGTTATTTCGCTATATAAACATATACTTTCCATCAGTCTACTGATGTGTTTTCATTTGTTAAACGGAATCCATTTTACTAATTAATTACATTATAAAACCATTCTTAGGGGATTCTCAAATGTCTAGGACTTTGGTGGCATAGGCACATCAAAGAAAATATCCTTCAACAAATCTTCCCCCTTCAAACATTTAAAATGCTGTGTAGGGGAGCAGATGTGGCTCAAGTAGTTGAGTGCCTGCTTCCCACATGGAAGTTCCCGGTGTCTCCTAAGAAAAACAAAAGCAAACCAAAAAAAACCACCACTCAGGGGAGCTAATGTGACTCGGTGGTTGAGCACCAGCTTCCCATTATACAAGGTCCTGGGTTCAATCCCCTGCCCCAGTACCTCAGAAAAAAAAAATTATGTAATATATGTGTGTGTGTGGTTTTTTGTTTTTTTGGTGTTTGTTTTTTTTTTTTAGATTTATTTTATTTATTTCTGCCCCCCTCTACCTCATTTGTGCTCGCTGCCTGCTCTTTGTGTCCATTCGTTGTGTGGACACTGGGAACCTAATCCGGGACCTCCCATGTGGTAGGAAGGCGCCCAATGGCTTGAGCCACCTCCGCTTTCTATATAAAATATTAAATCTATAGCTTAGCCAAAAAGGGAGTAGGAGACATTTCCATGGATAAGCAGCAAAACAAAAGCTGAAAACTAAAGGGGGAAGCACGTAAGAATGCATCAGGCAGGGGGAAGTGGATGTGGCTCAACTGGTTGGGCTCCCGTATACCATATGTGAGGTCCTGGGTTCGATTCCCAGGGCCTCATGGTGAAGGCAAGCCCGCACCCCCGGTGCAGTGAGCTGAAGACCCAGGCAGCGCGGCAAGATGACCCAGCAAAGAGAGATGAGCAGACACAGAAAAACGCACAGCAAATGGACAGACACAGAGAGCATAAGCAGCAAGGGGGGGGGGGGGAGTGGATAAATAAATTAATCTTTAAAAAAAGAATGCATCAGGCAAATATTTTAAAAAGACTCATACGTGATACATTTTGTGGCAAAAAAGCACAGTATAGATAAAAGTCACAACATTAAAATAAAAGAAATAAATTACCTAGAAGATAAAACAAGTCTGAACTGGTATGCACCAGATATATGTCAGAATTACAAATTGAAACGTAAAAATCCATAAGTATACTGCCAGATGTTAATAACAGGCCCCCTTGGTAATTGACAGAAAATGGAGACATTGAGTAAGATTATAGAATATTGAAACATTATAGTTAACGAGCTTGGTCTAAGTAGACATGGAAAGAACCCTCCCAGCTCTTTGGGAATTTACATTTTTTTCAAGTGCATATTGCAACTTTTACAAAAATTACATGGAGAAGATAAAATAAATCTGACCAAATACCAAAATGTTAGTATTATATAGACCATCTTCTTTTCACTTCAGAGCAGTTAAGCTGGAAATCAGTAACAGATAATCAAAACAACCCCTAGGTTTAGAAATTTGAAAACATTCTACTAAATAACCCATGGGTGAAAGAACAAGTTACAATGAAAAGAAAATATAATGAGAAATCTTATATATCAAAACTGGTAGGGTTCTGCAAAGTTATATTTAAAGGGATGTCTATAATCTTAAGTGCTTAGGTTACAAAAGAAGGATGAATTAACAAATCAAGTATCCAGCCCAAGAAGTTAGGGAGGAAAAAAAGGTAAAACTGAGTAAAGTTGAAGGAAGATAAAGATAAGTAGAAATTAATGCAATAGAACAATAGAGAAGATCAACAAGACAAAAAATTTTCATCTATAACTTGATTGATTAAACAAAGAGTAAGAGGAGGCACAATAGGGAATGTTAGAAATTAAATAAATATGTATATGCAACTACAGGTAGAGAACATACATTTTTTTATAAAACAAACCACTACAAAGAACCTTTTTGCCCATAAGTTTAAAACTTAGATATGGACATTTTCTGAGTAGAACATACAGTTTAAGAAGACTTACATACATACATTCATATATATATATATAATTTTTTTAGGAAGTACCAGGGATTGAACCTGGGACCTCATACATGCGAAGCAGGTGCTCAACCACTCAGCTATCCCTGCTCCCATGACTTACTCATAAATAAGCAGATCTCAGTGGACTTAATCCTAAAATAATTGGGTTGTTATTTTTAAATCTCCCCCATCACATCTAATGAGAATGTTGAGAGTAAATGGTACTAAGATAGTTCTCCATATGGAGACCAACTTCTCAAAAACTAGATGCAGTATTTATATTCTTCTGATCTTATCACAGGAAACTTACTAATCTCTACAGGCCACTCTTCGTGGTGAGATTGTTTCTGTTATCCACCATTTCTTCATCAAGCATTTGGTGAGCACCCGCTATAAGCAGCATACCTCACTTGGTGTGTTTCTGTTAGAAGGTGGAAAATTTTCCCCAAGACAAGTATCAAGAGTCCTCTGATTTCCTCTTCCCTGAGACCTCTAGGAGTGAAGGTGGTAGGTAACTGGAATCTGTTTATCCATATATATACTTACCTGTCATTTAATTATGGAGTTCCCCAAGAATATTTTGTAAGGTTGGATTTGAGCAATTTTTTAAAATATATAAACCTTGATATGTGAAAAGCAAGCAAAACCTTTTTTTTTCCTCTCTCTTATAGCTAGACAGTCTACAGTGTAACCTGTTTAATTGAAAATATTAAGATAAAGCTTTGTGGTACCATCAAGCTCTGCAAAATCAATTCTGGCATGTAATGGTTTTCTTTTGCACTAACCATTTCAGCATTGCCTTCTGCTTTGTTTTTAACCAGGATGATTGCTTATTAAGAATTTCATTTTATTTTTGGTTCTTCAGTTGTGTTGTGTTTTCTTAGAAAATTATAAGCAGAAGTCAGTTAAGTGTGTTAGAGCTACCAATGACAGAATTCTGCCTTCCTAGTAAGGGTCAGGATTCTTAGTGAAATATGCAATTTCGTTAAGCCCACAGCTGTGCATGTTTATTTTCAAAAACAACCCTTTTAATGGATTAGAAAGGTTAATGGGTGGTAAAGGTCTGTGATTTGAGAATTATCACTTGTAAATTTGAATGATTAGGCTATTAGTGAAAATCTGATCTTCCAGAGAGACTGAGGTATTTACATGCTTTTTTCCTCCTGATCTTTTTCAACAGCACAAATGATCCGTTAATTAGAAAAGAGGTTCTTAACCTTTTTTTTTCCACAGACCCCTTTGCCAGTCAGGTGAAAACCACAGACCCCTTACAAAGTCCACACTATACTGTGTATTATTTAATAAATATATCACACCTGTACCACAAGAGTGAAGTTTTTTTAAATTTAAATTCAAGCTCAAGGACCCCTAGTTAAGAACCCCTGAATTAGAAAGAGTATACTTTGTAGAATTGCTCTTCTCAGACAAACCTTTGTTTTCTACGTAGACTATTGTGTGTTGATTTTAGCCAAAAGAGAAGTGGTTGTTTTGTTTTATGCGCTCTGGTTGCTTCATGCTAGACTTGGGATCTTTTTAGTAGAGGGTAATCATTTTAACAAGAACCAGGCTTTGTGTTTCCTCCACCCAGCACCAAAGCATGATCTCCCACCAAATGTCACTTCTCATATTTTAAAATGTTTCACATAATCTAAAGTATCTTTTGGAAAAATGAACAAAGCCCTTTTGTTTTTCAAAATAACACATATATCCTGAATTTTATTTTTACCTTGACATTTTTAAACAGTAACTACTTTATGTAAAACACTTTCAAAATGATTATGCATGGGTAAAATCTAACCTGAAATTTCCTGAAGAAAATGTTAATGCCATACTAGTCCAGTATGTTTTTTAGTCTGCTTAACAGGAGATAATTACCATAACAAGTACAGGTGAAAGTAAAAATATTATTGCTATTTAATATTTTTAAGAACTTACCTCCAAAAGCCTGCGAGAAGTAACCCTTTGTTTCTGCTTCGCTTACAACTTTTCCTTTATATCGGGCATCAGCATCTTGATAGAGAGCATTTTTAATTAAAATTAGATCACTAGAAAAGGTAGAGAGATTCATTTCCATAGTGTTGAAAATGCAGCTGCCAAATGGAAAGTTTTAATAAAAGAAATACTGTAGTGTGTGCTTTTTTTTGCTCCTCTGCTTGTCCTTTCTCAGTTCAAGGACAAGGACTCTGAACAGTAGAGATGATAGGTGCCTGTTGGCATTTGGTGTGGCTCTTCAGGCTTAAAGCACAGTGCAGGAAATTTCCTTCCAAGATAAATTATGATTTATCACATGAAAAAATGTGAGTTCTACCTCCAAACTGGAACAGGAAGGAGAGTTCCACAGTTCATTCTTTGTGCTCTTTGATTTCGGAACAGTGCTTCTTACTTAGTCTGAAGGGAAGCAGTCAGTCTTCTACCATCAGCTGCAGCTCTGATGTGGTTGGTATGATTGTGTAATCAGTGAAGGAGAAAGGGTCTGTGGCAACTGCATTAGTCTGGCCTTTCTGGGCCAAGATAAGGAAGAGACTTGCTGTTGCCATGTTCGTAGATTGAAGAGGTAAAAAAAACACCATGAAAACAGAGACTGGCTTAGACTCCAAGGCTGACCCGGTGACATTGTTAAGTTGGATGTTTTAAAAATCTGGTTTGTTTTCTATCTTGTTATGGGCTGCTGCCTTAGTATTCTAGTAGGGCCTCTACCAAGTACCTTCTTGGCAGCATTGTAAGGCCATGATCATTTCAGAATTTCCAAATGGAGTCTTTTCATCATGCTTCACTAATGATTACTGGAGCTTTTTTCCCTAATGTAGTATCGATTTTTATCTAACCACTGTGTGATCTTAACTGTAAAGATTTCAAAAGTGAACCATGCACCATTCATCTCTTTTGGATAATTGTTTTATGGTATTTAATATTTTAGTGTTTTTTCTTTTGAGAATTCACAAAGAAATGCAGCTTTTACTTATAGCTAAGCGGCAGAAATTTCTTTTTGAATTGTTGTAAGAAATTTGATCTTAATACTATATATATATATATATATATAGGTTTTCACCTTGGGTTTACACCGTGAAGTTCAGTGTGGAAATACAAATTGAAACACAGAGTAACCACTAGTCCAGAGAACTGAAGTCACTCTGGAGCAGACAGAATAAACTTCAAGAGTTTATTTTGAACCTTGAGGTTCATTGTCCTGGATGATTCAGGCAGATCTGAGATATTTGCAATGTCATTGCTTCCAGGATCTTGCTCATCTTTTTCTTTTTAGTAAGAGGAAGGCATTGGATAAGCATTTGATAACAATATTTTTAAATTAAGATAGTTTACGCACGCATGTATACACAGAGTTGGATTTCTAGCTTTTCTTCACATGACAACATGGCACACCTGGCCGCACAGCACCTGTGTTCTTGAAGACAGTTAACAGTCAGACAGAGTTCAGGTAGGGCATGCCCACCACTGCCCATCAATGATCCCACCATTCCCTGAGGTCTCTCATACCCCTTTGGGCATTAGAGTTTGCCCTTGTTTGGATAATCACCTAGTAAACTGGTAGAAAAATATGTAGGAGGGTAACAATTAAGGAGAGTAGAGGACATAGTTACTACACCATTCTATCCCCAACTAACTATTCCCCAGAGCTCTAACTAGATTTCTGGAAGCTGAGGAAACAGGAACTCAACTCCATGGAGTCCAAGGGCTATCATTCCCAGCCTTTTGTTCTCCCCTATGGTACAGAGAAAATGATATTCACATGGGACACTGGAGTGAATGGAGCACCAGTGGTGGTTGGGTTGCATCTTGGCACACCCATAGTCATTTGCAGTACCCACTTAGGAAGCTCTACCTAAGGGAGTGGCGAGTACTGGATATAAATCCTGACAGCAGAGGTAAAACCCTAGTGTGATTGTTTTATTTGGAGCTGCTTATCATTCAAGAATAAAACTTTTTAAAATAGGAATGGTCAGTCATGATATTGTTGGGGTTATTTTTCTAACCCGTAAGAAGTTCAATGTTAATTCATGTGTCTGAATCCTATACTGAGATTACTGGGCTAAAAAGTGGGACTGTGGAAGTAGTTTTGCTAGAAAACGTTTTTCAGATGTGATTCAATTTAGAGAAGGGTACCAAATTTTAAAATTATAAACTGAAGAGCTTGCAGAGTAGCTTTTTAAAATGACCTGGCCTATATCTTTTGACTAGTGTTCAGTAAACACATACCACATTTTCTATTTTAGAAATTAGACTTTTTTTCTGCCGTGTTAGTATTCAGTAGTGTCTGAACTGGTAAGCTTCTAAGTAAATCAAATCACACCTACCAGCCTTACTTACAGCATCTCCTTGCCTGCCTAAGTGCCACCTACCACAGTCTCTTGTTGTTATCTCAGGTAAGTGTTTGGCTCCATTCCCCTTTTTCTGTGTGCATGTTCCTGTTCCACCCCGACCTCCTAACCTTCCACCCCACAGCCTTTTTCCTCTCACTCTTTTCCCAACCCTTTGATGCCAGGCTTAAAGATTTGCTTTTTTACTTGACAGGGTGGGCTTAGGTTTATGTAATCTCTTCCATTTTTAATTACTGTTATCATCATAACAGTCTTCCTTATGTCAGGAACAAATGTTGGCGATATTCAAAGCCCATTTTCTTGATTTTGATTCCTGGAGTATGAGATCAATATTATCTTTAGAGCTTTCATAACTCTTAACACTATCACTCCTTTTTATCAAGCCCCTTTTTCTGTTTGACACCATAGTGAGAAAATCTCCAGCCTCATTTTTAGAAAGTAGGTCAGATCTAAATAATTTATCAAAAGGGCAACATGTATGAGAGAGATTCACAGCTCTGTTTTTGTGACATTTCACAGCATCTCTAGATGCTGTGAAATCTCAACAGATTTTACCAAGTTTCCTAATTAATTCGGATTTCTTTTCTGTACCATATACCACTCAATATGAGAAGCAGAATAAAGTGTAGCACCAAGTCATAATAGGCTGTTGTATCTTCAGACAGGGCTCCCTGGGAAAATGGAACACTCTAGTCTCTCAGCTTTCAAAAGTTTCTCCACATTAGATACATGTTTAATCTTTGTCATTGGCCTTAATTTTTCATATTTTCAAAAGAAAAGGACCTTCATTTTAAAAGCTAGGGAAACGTTTTAATTTTGAATATTCTTATCTGCATCTTGATATTTTTCCACAGAAGTACAACCTAAAGGCAATTAAATGTCCTATCACAACCCGTGGCTTTTCAGCTTCTTGCTTCCACAGCATGACTTACTTGGGTCAACTGTTAGTGGTCCTCCTGTATGGTGGGTGCCAGTAGCCATTCGTTCACATTCATCTTGTGAGAAGCCATTTATAACACAGAGTGCCAGCATTACTTGCCATAGCAAAATGATAATGTATCGCCAAATCCCTTAATATCCCCTATGGTATAGTTAATCAGGGAAAATTATTTCAGGATGTCTCTGCAAGTGATTTGTTGGCAGAATGTGTCGGGCCTTAGAGTGTAAGTTCTCTAAAAGGAAGAGCACTTAGCTTTAATTTAAAGACAAGGTCCTCTCCGGTTTTAGCTATCTGGCCAACTTGTCTGTCTGTCTTCACGAGTGACAATGACAAGCCCAATGGCAGCTCTGGACCTTCTTGCCAGTTGCCTACACCAGGCATTTGATATGCTGGCAGACAGAGCTGTTTCTTGGATGCATGTCTGAACCTCTACAGGTCTGCTTTTGGCAGAATCTAGTGTGACTCTTGCCCTTTCCCCATTAAGCTATCATTATGGCTTCCTTATCTTTATTTCTTCTGCAAAAATGCCTTTGATGGTGTTTGGGTCTTTTTTTGGCAGTTTATTCGATAATGTACAAAGTGGAGGGTATGTGTCTTATTTCTAAATTAGCCTGTGTTTCTTCGGAGGAAAAATGGGGGGGACTTAAGGTTTGTCATAAGTTAACAGCGATGATGGATTTATTTTGATTATCAATATGGATAATCCTAAATTTGGTTAAGAATCCCCTCTAACCAAAATACTTTATTGCCTCTGTTTGGCACAAAAAAACCTTCATGTTCCTCTCTTGAACCTCATGTATCATAAACTTTTACTGCTTCACCCTGAATTAAGGCTGTTATGCCACAGTAAATCACAACTTTAAAAGTTCTCTTTTCAACGGAAATAAAAGTTTAACTAGATTTTAAAATTTTAATTGTAAAGTTAAAGTATTATTGATATGGAGAGTCACAGTAAGTTGTATGGATGTGCCCAAACATACGTAATTTATTAGGGGAGAACCAGAACCTTTTGTATTTGGACATTTTTGTGTTTTGGGTGTTCCTTAGCCAAGATTGGAAGAGACATACTTAGAAAACGGTGGTTGTGTGTAAATGCCATATATGGAATCTTTTCAAAGCCCTGATCTGATTTACTCTATTTTAGAGCAAGGCTTAGCTGCTGTGAACATAAGTAAGACCCTGCAGTAGATAATGTTTATTATCTCTTTTGTAACAAGGCTGCTTCTGTGCTCCTTCCATTGAGATGTCAAAGCACAATTTAATCTTGTATTTTATAAAATATTCCAAAGTACTCGTTCTTCATTAGGCTTTGATTCTGTTTGCAGCACTGGTAACATTTTGAAATTCTGTTTACAGAGGAAGCAGTATGAAAATGGGCTCTGAATATGGGAAGCTTTTCACAGCAGGCAAGAGGCTCAGAGACTGGCCGACCAGGGTGCCTCAGCATAGAAGTCACCTGGGCCATTTGTGGACTGCAGGACGTGTGGCCAGAGATGGGCTCCTACAGTCAGGCTAGGGTGGGTGGTGATTTGAGATTTTTCCTGCCAGAGAAGCCCCATAATGAACAGGATACAGAGGAAAAAACTCTTGTTCATGATCTTCATTCATTAAAATAAAACCACTCACTCTCCATATCAATAATACTTTAACTTTACAATTAAAATTTTAAAATCTAGTTAAACTTTTATTTCCGTTGAAAAGAGAACTTTTAAAGTTGTGATTTACTGTGGCATAACAGCCTTAATTCAGGGTGAAGCAG
>PVKH010016903.1:0-15579 GCA_004027955.1 Chaetophractus vellerosus | reverse complement strand
GGGCAGACCGCCTTGAGAATGGCAAGCTGCCATGAGCGGGCCGGAGCCGCCGTGGGCAGGGCAAAAAGCTGCCACGGACATGGCAAGAGCCGCCACGGGCAGGGCAGGTCGCCCGCGGATGGAGCGCGGCCAGCCACCCGCGAACTGAAAGCCGGCCGTGAACGGACGCAGAGACCGCCCACAAGCGGGGAAAGCCGCGCCTGCGCAGTGACCACTCTCAGCGTGTCGCCGCAGCGGGGGGAAGGGGAGATATGTAATAAAATAAATAAATCTTTAAAAAAAAAAAAAAAGAAAGAAATATGCCACGTGCACAAGCAGAAGTTTATCCATTCACTGGAGAAATGATTATTGTGTTTCTACTATGTGTTAGACTCTATGCTCGGCCCAACCATGTGGCAAATACCAATCTGAAACTTTACAATAGCCCAGCATCTCTCCACTTACAAATTCTAACCACCACCCTTGTTTTTCAGCAAAACCTATTTCTGGTCTTCAATTTGTCACCACATATTGGCAAATGTAGTTTAAAAATGCTAAATGGTGAGTTTTGATTAAAAGTATTACGTGAAAATAACTATTTATTTGGATAATCTATGACAAATCCATGAGCTACAAAAGTCAAAGGTTAAATTGGATATGGCATCAACGGCAGAGCCAAGGTTATTCCCTAAGGCACCCTTTCCCTCACCAGCACAGACTTCCTTGACTTTGTGCTCTGAATGCACTTTAGAAATCGACTGAAATACGATTCAGTTTTTCTTATATTCAGATATATCTTCTGTACTTCAGTTTCCTCATCTAGAAACATTTAATTAATTTGTTTTATAGCAAGCAAAATAAATACATTTTGCCATTGTAATAACTGAGTAAATTGCTAAATAAATGCAGACATTTGCATAGCTCAATCCTTCACTGTTGTGTCCCAACCTCCCCCATTTAGGACCTTCTGGTTGGAAATTGCCATGAAGACCTGAGCTGCGTCTGCTGTGGTGCTCCAGAGAGAGCTTGTGCTTTTCTGAAAGAACCGTTTTCCCTCCCCTTTCCTCCTTCTTGCCGGAATGTGGACATTTTTCTACGACTGCAGGAACCACCTTGCTACCACGAGACTTTGCTCCTGACATCATTAAACCTTCAACCAGCCCCAGCAATTACCTACCTAAAGATGTACTTTCTCGAAATGTAACGAACTCATTCTTTGTTCACTGTTGGATTTTCTCTTATTTACAGCCCAGAGCATCCCTAACTATATTCACTTCATTGGGAATTCTGCTCAAATATCATCTTTTATGCCTTTTCCTGACAAAATGCAAGTCCCTTCTTAAGAATCACTGTGGGACTGGAGTGTAAAACATTTTATGGAAGTGCACCATTAGAAAGAAAGCAAATGATCCACCTGGGATTTTGTTGTTCAAAACCACCATCCCGTTTTACCCGTCACTGCCACTACTTCTCCAAAGACTGAGAGTCACGTGTAATATCTCAGCTTGTTAAAGTCTTTGAGGAATCAACAAAACTGTGAAGGCACCAAGTTTATTTTGTGGGGTTAATATTACTCTAAAACCAATACCTTAAGACCGCTTCATTACACTTGCATGGAAACTATCTCCACTTTTCTTAACACCTGAACAGAGATCTATTATATGGATGTTCAAAGATTTATACCACCTTCCCCCAGTCGGTAGAACTTTCTTCTCTATCATTTGCTATTACAAGTAATGTTGCAATAAGCATCCTGGCATGTATGTCATTTTGCAGGAGTTTGGATAAATTTGTAGAGGTGGAATTTCTAAGAAGATGTTTAAATAAAAGTAGAATTTTGCTACTTGTTGCCAAATTTTCCTTTGGAGGGGTTTGATCCTTTTGTATCAACTATTAATAGATGAGGGAACCTGCTACCACCCAGCCTCTTCAATAGACTATATTTACAAACCTTCAGATTTTTTGCAATTGAATACATGAAAAGTGGTATAACAATGTAGGTTTACCTTGGATTTCTCTTACCAGTGACATTGGTCTTTTTGTAACATTCAGGCCACTTTAATTTATTTTACTGTAAATTGGCTAGTCACATACACCGCACCCCACCCGTGTTTCCTGGTTGCATTCAGAGGGTCCTATGGAGGATTCTGAATTCCAAGGTTTTGGTGACTCCACAGGATGGAAGGAGCCTGAAAATAACTAATATCCACACTCTCCCACTGCTCCAATCATACTGTGACTTGAGAGAGAAATAAACCTGAATTATATTCATCACTCAAACAGTGGGATTTGGGGGTTGTTCTCAGAGTTAGCTTTCTCTGAGCATGAGATGATATGGGATGGTATTGCTTCATCCCTTCCCCCTCCTTCCTCCATCAAATGGATCCTGTCAGCCTTCTCCTCACTATTGAGCCCTTTGAAGTGTCCTTCTCCTTAACGTTTCAGCTGGAGTTTGAGAGGAGAATGTGGAATTCGTGGAGAAGAGACAGAGAACTCAAGTCTGTGTCACTAGGTTGTAGCTCCTGAGGAAGAGGCTACCCTGACAGGGAGGGATATAAATAGCCAGGGAGGAGAAAGGGAACTTGGAGCTTTCTGGGCAAGGTAATGGCGGTGGTGCAGGAAACAAAGGCAGCTAGAGTGAAAGGTCAGATGTTAGGTCATTTGGTCTCCCATTCAACAGGAATAGAGAGAGCAACTGAACCTGGCAAGTTGTGTGCAAACTTATTTTTATTCTACTCTGCCAGGGGAGGCAGGGAGGGAATGAATTTTCTGGATTCTGACTGTCAAGTCATCTCAGGGATCTGAGAATACTCCTTTTCCTTCCCTGGACTAAAATGACAGGTGATCTCTTACAGGCATGAAGGGCCCAGCCCTCACAACATCTTGGCCGAGTTCCCTGAAGGACAGACCATTCTGTCCCACTACGCTATTCCCGTGCCTTGGGCAAGCTGAGCTGCATTTCGAGGCCTCACAATCCTCTTCAAAAGATTCATGACTTCTCTTCATCTCACGACACTTTGTATAATTTATCAGCAGCACCTAAATTCATGAATGTGTTCAAAGAAAATATTATTGAGCACCAATTATAAACCAATAAGTTTTCCTAGATGCTGATGCTGAAACACTGAACAAAACAGAAAAGAAAAATACCATGCTCTAGCAGGCCACACATTTTAGTGGGAAGAAGAATTGCTACTGGTCACACAAGGATCTGGATCCTGGACCTTCAGATTAAAAATGTTAACCGGCACTCCATTCTGCATGATATTCTGTGTATAAATTGAACATGGATTTTTCTTCTCCTGTAAAGTTTTAAGTAGAGAAAATGTACTGATTTATTATTGACATAGGAGAATAAATATAAATAAGGCTGATAATCTATGAAAAACAGGGAAAAATAATTAGACCTAGAGTCCAGATTTAAAGGTGAAAAGCAGGATTGGACAATTTGGATATGCTCTACAGTCATAAGAAGGAAAAATAACTATATTTCAGAAATGAGAAATAAAATAATGCATAATTTTCTGAAAGAAAGCAAAAATAAGTATATCTGCTCAACCTGATATTTTTATATAATCCATCTTATGGAAGCTGCTGTGTTTTGTCTTATCCAAGGGTGATTTTCAGCTACAGCAGCTGGTTAGTGCCCAGGAATATATATATAGAGAGAGATGAGGCAATGTGGATCCTGTTTTCTGAGCCTCTTCTCATTTATATAACCACCTTGATACAAGCCTTGTCTGAGTGACAAGAGAAGTTCCCATGTGCCTTACTTCTCCCTGAAACTTTTCCTCTCCTTCCTTGGAATCCTCCCCAGCTACCTGATTCACATGTCACTCTCACCTGATTCACCCTGTAGCTCTCAGAAATTTCTCAATTACTTTTTAAATTTAGTTTGAATTTTCCTGAAGTGAACAAGTAGCAAAGATGATTCAACCAGTTCTAAAATAATTGCATGTTTTTATTTAGAAGCTCCATTTCATATGACATTGGTCCCATAGGAAAGACATTAGTGTTATTGATAGCTGGTATCTTCTCAATGGAATTTCAGTTTCCTTCATATGTCAGCACTTTCCCGCAGGTACCTCTCAATTACAAATCAAAATTGTCAAAGATCTAAGTACTGAGCTCATGGATAGCCTATTTATTCCCATTTTGATTATGACAATCTGGGACATAATACGTGACACTACTTTATAAAAAACTATTTTTAATTCACCAACATATGCGATTTTCAAACATGTTTCACCTATTTCATCTACATCTTGTACAATGTCATCATTCAAAACTTTACCATTTACAAGGTTTAAAATAACAAATCATTCCTCTCTTCCTACGGTCTTCCTGCTCTTTCACGCCCTTAAACTTCCTGAGTATCTTTTTTGCATTCATCATAACCTCTTGTCTACCTATTTTGATTCTCATAGTCCTTCAGCCTCTTTGAGGTTTTGCTCCATTAAACCATTTTTATCCCCACTCACTCTGCACATTTCCTAATTCCACTCCTCAGCAGCTGAATAATCTTGGAAAAAGTCACAAAACCCTGTGGTGAGTACTAATACAACTCATAATATCTACTTTAACTGGACCATTGATTGTAAATTCGTAATCATCTTATCTATCTCTTGCTTCATCCCTGTGACTTTCCCCTTGCGTGATCCAGTCCACCTTTGAAAGCCCCATCCTCATAACACTGTCTCCCTGAAGCTCAAAGCCTGCTCTGTTTACCTGGTTTCCTTGCAACTTGATGTCCATGTGTATCAGTCCAAATTAACTGTCAGCACCAAGTCTCCTAGTCTCCAAATCCAAACCTTTTTCCTTTTTTATCTCTGCCATTTAGGAAATACTTGTGGATCATCAATGACATTCTACATAAATTCTTTTGTAAAAGAAAAATATACCAATGGAAGATAAAGATGACAATTGCATTCCATTTGTTCTTTGTATTTCTATCTCAAGGTACAATATTTTGTAATTACAAGCATAACTTAAAAATGTGAAAGCTGTTAGTGTCTTCAAATGTACTGTGACAATGACACATTTTATTACTGATGTGTTTCATTTTGTAAAAGGCTTATTCAAGATTTTGATGCCATATCAAGAATTATTACCAATTAAGTTAAAGATGGCTGTGCTGCTTGAACTTTTGCCCTTTCATTGTCCTACATTTCATGCTACTGTGTCCCATAGAAAAGACATATTTATTCCTTGGCTGCATGCAAAGATACTCTCTTAAATTCCCATCCAATAAATAGATTTTGCTCAAGTCTGACAATAAAATTCTAAAAATAATGCATCAATCCTGGATGACTGATGCCAAATTTTTTATTCTAAGGCAGGGGCATTGTATGGTTTTTCAAGTGTTGGCAACTTTCCTATATCAACCAGAAGTGCCCCAGATGGGTTTCTGATTCTGTCCTCTAAAATTTAGTAGGCTGTGTGGAAACACATCTGAATTTTACTGAATTTGGTCATATTTTCCCACCATCAGTATTCTATTCATCATCGGCTCCTGCTGTGGCCACACCACCTGTTTGCTCCATCTGCACACTCTCTAAATCGGTTGCTTGCATCCTCTCTCTGCTTAGTTTTATATCCACTCTCTCATTAGCTGTAAATGAAGGCTGCTGTTTCCAATCTGCCAAAAGTACAGTGGGAGCCTGCACTTCATTTTCCTTTACATAATCTTGCTTTACATAAAAATGAGTGAAAAACCTTAGCCTTTACAAAGAGTTGCAATGCCTCCCGACAGCCTTGGAAATTAAATATATAGAGGAATACAGTTGGTTCAAAGGGAGAGACGATAGGGGCACACTATTGTACCTTGACCAAGAGGTGGCTATTTTGAAACTCCTGCAGTGGATTATTTAAGAGAACCCCCCACACTGACGTAAATGTTTTCATAAGCTATTACATGTGTTATTGAGATAAAGTGTGTGGGTACCCTCTGTTTTATATTAATTAGGCATCTCTGAAAAAAAACAGAGACATGTATTTGAGGTCTAGTCTAATTAAGGCTTTTATTCTTTGAAAACACTCTTAACAAAAAAAAGACCTTTGATTAAATAATTTTTAAATATAGTTTGAAGCACTTCACAATATATTTTACTGAATAATCTGAAAACAAGCTGCAAATGTTCCATTATTTCATTTACATATACATTTGTTTATGCACTTTATTTAATAAATATTTATGAAATTTCTACAATATGACATGCATTGTGTTGGTTGCCTGTTGTTACAGCTTTGTGGAAGGCAGAGCAGCAAACAAAATGTACGAGAGAATCAGTATCTACTCTGGGGGCTGGAGGGCCTCACGGGACGCCTGACCTTAAATGGGCTGGAGTGCTGGCTCTAGACTGGGGCGTGAGGGAACATTTGTGCAAACGATTCTAGTAATAGGAGTATAACTGGTTAAGTGAGATATTTCACTTCTTAGAAATACAAGAATTTAAAAAATTTTAGTCACTCCTTTAAATATACTCTTTTCCCCTTGACTTGAGTTTCACCTGCTGACAGCTTCGCAAGATTTCATAATTATTCGGTTATCTACATTTACTATTATAGTCTCATTACAGTATTTATCCCTTAGTGTTATTTTAAAAAATATTCCTCTTAGTTCATTCTGCCTAGTACTCTTTTATCAAAAACTATTTGAATGCTTAATGAAGGCCTACAAAGAGCATATATGAAATTATGAAAATAATGCAGACTCTTGTAATCATCATATCCTAACTTAAATATATATAGCTGGGCTAATATCCTGGGTCATACTCTCTGATCCACTTCCCCCAGCATCACACTCAGGGGTAATTGCTAGCTAGAATTTTGTATCTAACTCCCCCTTATTCTTTTTTAAGAGATCTACAACATATATCCCAAAACAACATGTAATTTACATCTACATGCATTCAGATTTTCTATAAATGTACCACTGAACTTACTTTTCTGCAGTTTGTTATTTTTTCACTCAGTATTATTTTTCTAAGGTTTAGCTATTGATAGGAGCACCCGGAGTTTATTCATTTCCGTGGCTGTGTTGTACTCCATTGGGTTTCAACTTGTTGACAACTACATCTGATTAAGCAATACATGTTACATTTTCCTTTATAACTAGTAAGTACATGTAGGAGATACTTTAAGAACATGTGAATATTCTGTTTACCCTCTTAAGTGAGGTAGTGCTTTAGTTTTATGGTTAAACTTTCTGTATTCTTATGTTTTAGTTTAGTTTATTTGAACCAGTATGTAGCTAAGTATTTTTTCAACCTGTAAAGAGATAATTTATCTTTTAACAGGATATTTATTTGAGGGGCATTACATATTTAAATATATTTTTACCAACATCTGCTGAGCTTAAATTGTCTACCTTTTACTGTGTGGTTTTTCCTTTTCTTTTACTATAATTTTTTTTTCTGTTTGTCTTTCCATTTTTCTTCTGTATTTTTGATGTTACACTCTTTTTGTATTTTTAGTGAGTTTTTCAGTTATTATATTCATACTTAAAGTCTGAAGTTAATCAGAATCTTTTGTCCTTCTCCTTAATATATAAATATAAGAACCATAGGATGCTTAACTATGGGGGCTGGCTGTGGCCCAATTGGTAGGGCGCTGGTTTACCACAGGGGAGGCCCCAGGTTTGGTTCCCGGGGCCTCCTCGAGTGGGCAGACCGCCTTGAGAATGCAAGCCGCTGCGGGCAGGGCAGGCCACCGCGTGGTGAGCTGACTCGGCGGGTTGCCGCAGTGGGGGGAGACAAGCAGACACAGAAGAACACAAAGATGAACACAGCAAAAACAAGCAGAAAGGGGGGGATATGTAATAAAATAAAAAATAAATAAAAAAAAAAGAATGCTTAAGTATGGTTGAGTCTCATGATATACATGATATTTTTGTCCAAAGTTTTTACTCTGTTTTGTTTCAACCCCAATAATTATATCCAATTATTGTTGTTTGTTGAGTGTATCCTTACTAATATCTACTTATGAATTCCCAGAATCTTTGATTAGCGTTCCCTCTTGCAACTCAGACCTTCTAGGGTTCATTTTGTTACTTTGAAAAGTAATTCTTTTAGGAATTCTGATTATGCAGTGTGTGATGAAATCTATAAGTATTTGTGCACAAAACTTTACCCTTGTCCATAAAAGGCCGGTTTGCTAGGAACAGAATTGGACATTACCAGTTACTTCTTTTTAGGATACTGAAGATATCACCCTAGCTTTCGGTATAATTGTTCTTACTTGGTTGCAAATGCTCCTTTCTCTCTAGATATGTTTTAACATTATTATCTATTTTTATATATTTGGAATAATTTTAGATTAACATGCAGTTTTAAGAAATAATAAAGGGAGATCCCGTGTGCCCTTTATCCATTTTCCCAATAGTAAGAACTTGCAATGCTATAGTGCAATATCACAACCAGGAAAATGACACTGATACAATCAGTTAATGATGTCGAGATTTCTCCAGTTTTACTGTGTGTGTGTGAACATGTGTGTTTTTAGTTCTATGTGATTTTATCAGAGATGTAGGCTTGTGTACCCAATACCACATTTCTATTACCACAAAAATCCCTCATGTTGCTCTTTTATAAACACACAGTTATCCCTCCTACTCACCACCTTCCACCTCAAACTCCCTAAGGCTACCACTAATATCCAATCTCTGTAAGTTTGTATTTTCAAAATTGTTGTACAAAGGGAATTACATATAAGGAGTCATTCAGTATGTAATACATCAAGATTGACTTTTTTCACTCAGCATGGTTCTTTTGAGGTCCATCCAAGTTGACCTTTCTATTGCTAAGCAATTCATGGCATGAATGTACCACTGATTTTTTTTTTATCCATTCCACCATTGAAGGACATTGGGATGTTTCATTATGTGTCATTATGAATAAAGTAGCCATGGAGATTTGTGTATATGTGAACGTAAGTTTTCACTGCTGTGGGAAAAGTGCACAGGCAGGTAATTGCTGGGTCACATGGTAATTTGCATAGTTTGATTTATGAGAAAAGGCCAAACTATTTTCCAGAGTGACTAGACGATTTTATTTTCCCATGTTTAATATACATGAGTGATCCATATTACTCCGCATTCTTGCCAGCATGCAGTGTTGTCATTATTTTCTTTATATAATATTTAGTCATTCTTATGGATGTATAGTGATATCTCATTATGATTTTTTTTTCATGTTGTACAATATATGCAATAATATTTATTGATATAGGGAAATATTCCTGATACATTGTTTCTTTATATTTTTTTAAAAAGATACTTAGATTACATAGATGTTACACAAAAAATATAGGGATTCCCATATGCCCCACCTCCCACACCTCCCACACCCTCCCACATAAACATCCGTCATTAGTGTGGCACATTAATTGCAATTAATAAACACATCCTGGGACTTTGCCATTAAGTATGGACCATAGTTCACATTATAGACCACACTCTCTCCCACACAGTTCTCTATGTTATATGATGATATAAAATGGCCTATATCTGTCATTGCAATGTCACTCAGGACAATTCCCAGTCCCGATAAAGCCCCTGTATTACAACCGCTTTTCCTTCTCCCTGCCCCCAGAGCCTCCAGTGGCCACTGGCTCCACATCAATGCTCTAATTTCTTCCATTGCTTGCATCACAATATGTCTATAGCAGAATACCAGTAAGTCCACTCTAGTGCATAGCTCTTCCTCCCATCCTGAGGAGTCTGGGATGGTGATAACTTTAATTTGCATTTTTCTAATGACTAATATGTTTGGATATCTTCTTATGTGCTTATTTTCCATCTTGTATCCTCTTCAGTGAAATGCCTCATCATGTCTTTTGCCCGCTTTCTAATTGGATTATTTGATTTTTCATTGTTTAGTTTGAGAGAACTTTATATATAATAGATATTGCCCTTTGTAAGTTATGTGATCTGTAAATAGTTTCTCCCAATCTGTAGCTTGGTTTTGCATACTCTTAACAGGGTCTTTGGCAAAGCAAACTTGTTTTTAATTTGATGAGGTCTGATTTATCAATTTTTGTTTTTATGGATCATACTTTGATGTCAAGTCTAAGAGCTCTCCATTGATACCTGAAAGACCTAAAGATTTTCTTCTTTTTTCCTAAAAGATTTATAATTTTCATTTTGCAGGTAAGTTCATGATCCATTTTGAGGTAGCATGTGTATAAGATGTGAAGTTTAAGTTTATATTCTTGTTTTTCCTATGGACGTCTAGTTGTTCCAGCACTATTGGAGAAAAGGTATCCTTCCTCCAATGTCAAAAATCAGTTGTACCTATTTGTGTGGGTCTATTTCTGGGTTCTCTATTCTGTTTCATTAACTAAGTGTCTTTGCTCCAATTCCACACTAAACCATAGCTAAATAGAGTGACAATTTTGAATAGAGTGATTCTTCCACTTTATTTTTCTATTTCAAGATTATTTTAGCTATTTTTGTCTCTTTGCTTTTCCATATACATTGTAGAATAGGTTTGCCTGTATCTAAAAAAAACTTGCTGAGATTTTTATGGGGATTGTGTTAAATCTGTAGATCAATATTGGGAAAATTGACATCTTTGATATATTGAGTCTTTCACTCCATGAACATGGTATATCTCTCTATTGATGTAATGCTAATTTTATCAGCATTTTAAAAATTGTAAGCATATATGCCCTCTATAATTTCCTAAGTTGGTATCAAACAATTTCATTTTATTTGGGATGATTTTAAATGGTATTGTGTTTTTAATTTTGTCTTCTGCCTATTCATTGTTAGTATATTAAAATATGATTGCCTTCTGCATGTTGATCTGGTATCCTGGAAACATACTGGACTCAATTAGTTGCTGTAGTAGATATTTTTAAAAATTTTTTGGTGGTTTTCTATGTAGGTAATCACGTTATTTGCAAATAATGATTTTGATTTTTTCTTTCAAATCTGTATGCCTTAATTTATTTTTTCTTGCCTTATTGCATTTGCTAGAACTTCCATTACCATGTCAAATAACAGTGGTGAAAACATATGTCTTTGTCTTGTTCTTGATCTTGGGAGAAAACACTCACTCTTTCACCATTAAATGTGATCTTGGCAGTAGGATTTTAGTAGATTCTTTTTACCAGTATTCCTAACATTCTGTAATTTTAAAAATCATGAATGTGTGTTATCTTTTCAAATGCTTCTTCTGATTCAACTGATTTGATTTTTGAAGCCTTTTCCTATGGTGGATTACATTGGTTGATTTTCTAATGTTGAACCAGTTGAACCTGGAAAATTTCACTTTATCATATTATATAATCTTTTTTATTTGTTGTATTTAAAATAATTTTTCTGTCTAAGCTTATGAGATATTGTTATGTAAGTTACTTTGTCTGGTTTGGATGTTAGAGTAATTCTGGCCTCTTAAAAGAGTTGGGGAGTGTTCTCTGCTTATATACTTTCTGGAAAAAATTAGGTTAAATTGATATTTTTCTTCTTTATGTATTTGGTAGATTCCTCAGTGAGAGTACCTGGGCCAGGGTATTTTAGGGGCCAACTTTTAAATTATGAATGCAACTTCATTGATAGTTACAGGAATATTCAGATTATCCATTTTATCTTAGTTGAATTTGGTAGCTTGTGGATTTTGTGAAAATTTACATTTCTTGTCAGTTGTAGAATTTATAAGCATAAAGTTTTCATAATATTGCCTTATTATCTTTTTAATAGCTTCATGATCTGCAGTGATAGTCTTCTTTCATTTCTCATATTGTGAGATGTGTCTTTTCTTTTTATCTTTTTCAGTCTTATTAGAATTATACCAGTTGTATTTTTTTAAGAACCAGCTTTATGTTTTATTGATTTTCTTTGTTATTTTCCTGTTTAAATTTCATTGCTTTACACTCTTATATATATATATATATTATTCTCTTTATTCTGCTTTTTTGTGTTTATTTTGCTTTTCTTATTGTAGCTTCCTGAGGTAGGAGTTTAGATTCTTAATTTCAGACTTACCTGACATCACCACTTTAGCTTTACTACACATATTTTGATAAATTTTATTTCCATTTATTTCTATATACTTATTTATTTTCCTTCAGGCTTCCTCTTTATTTATTGGATTATCCATAAGTATTTTGTTTAATTTTCAAGTGTTTCGAGATTTACCTGTTGTCATTATGTTGATGTCTAGTGAAATTCTACTATGGTGACAGAATGTAATCTGTATGATTTCAGTTCTTTAAATGTATTGAGATTTGTTTTAAGACCCAAGATACAGACTATCATTTTGAATATTACAAAGGTGCTTGAAAATAAAAAGTGTATTCTGCTATTGTTGGTGGAATGTCATAGTGTCAGTTAGATTCTATTGGCTAATTGTATTGTTCAGATGTTCTAGAATTGTGCTGTTTTCCTTCTAGTAGTTCTATCATTTGCTAGGAGGTGAGCATTGAAGTCCCTAATGATATTTGTGTTAGTCTATTTCTTCTTTCAACCTTATCAGTTTTCATTTAATTTATTCTGAGGTTCTGTTATTTTGTGCATAAACATGAAGGATAGTTATCACTTCTTGGTGCATTAATCCTTTTATTATTACTAAATGGCATTGTTTGTCTCTAATTTATTATGAAGCTTACTTTATCTGATAGTAATATAGTCATTTCTGCTTTTATAATGATTGTTTACATTTTATATCCCTTCCATCCTTTCACTTTCAATCTACTTATGTTGCTGAATTTGAAATTAATTTCATATAAGCAGCATAGCAATATCGTATTTTAACCCACCTTACCAGTCCACACTTTGGACTTACTTTTAAACTCTAATTGTTTTTAAAATCTTCTCTTCACGTTTATTGTTCTACAGTTTATTATGATATCTCTAAATGTGAATTTGTTTTTATAAACTTTTTCCAGTTTAAAAAATTTTATTTCTTTTATTATTTGCACTTCATAAATCAGACAACTGATGCTTTTTAAATTTTCTACAATATTATCTGTCATTTTCTCTTCATATATTGCAGCTTTTCCACTCCCTATTTTTTCTCTTTCTAGAATTCTTATTACATGTAGATTGGATCTTATCTCTCCCCCATGACTTAAGTATACTTTTAATATTTTTTACATCTTTGTTACTCTGTATTACAATATGAATAATTTTTGGATTGACCTTCCAGTTCACTAATTCCTTCTGAGGCTGTCTAAACAGCTGTTTACCCACTGAGAGATTTTTCTTATTGTGTTTTGTTTTATTTATTTGTTTCTTTGTTTTCATACATATGTTTTTTACATAGTTGTAAATTCATCACTTCACTCATTATTAGAGCATTTTCATTATTTCAACAATAATAATTACCAAAAAGCAGGCAAACAATAAACAAGAAGATTCTTCACTTCTCAATCTCTTTGTTCCCCTGCTCTATCCATACATTTATATTTATTTTTGAAGTTTTTATTTTCAAATCTGTAATATTTTATAATCTCTCCTTTGCTGATATTTTCATGTCTCTTTTATTTCTTTAACCATAATTATCAACTTTTAAAATATTGTGTGTATGCTTATTCTAAGAGCTGAAGTCCTTGGGGATATAATTCTACTCTTTTGTTTCTCTTGCCTCTCATAAGTTTTCTCCTTTTCTGCTGTGTGTGTGTGTGTGTGTGTGTGTGTGTTTGTAGGTATTTTATGACTCTGTATGGCAGTGAGCAAATTTTTTCTTTTAACATTTTGGAGAGTTGGTTCTTTGTAGCCTCTTTGACATATGACTTCCCAGTTTTATGGAGAGTTTCCTTCCCAATGATACTTGCCACAATGGGCAATTTTTAGGGCTGTGTCTCCTTTCTCTGTGTCATACATAAGCAATGAAGGGAGTCTCAAGTTCTGCATTTGGCATACACTTCAAAGTTAAAGCCAAATGGACTTGTCACTTGCTTCTCGGGCTTCTTACTTTAGCCTCTTAAAAATCCTTACTTTTCTTTCTGGTTTGAAGAAGACTTTTTTTTCCATATTCTACCCAGCATTTTTAATTGTTTTCAGAAGTACTATTCAGAGTATCTAATCCAAGAAATAGAGCAGAAGAAAAAACTTCATTACTAAAATTTAACTTATTTTCTAATAATTTTCTTATCCTTTCCTTCTCTTTCCAACAATCTGGTCCATATTGTTTGCCACTGGAGGATGTGGGGATCAGGAGGAAACTGTATTCAGACTCTAGGATATCATTTCCTCTTTCTTTATAGATCTTAAATTCTGGTATGTGAACAGTGGGAAGGGTTAGAAAGGACTTTTCAGTGGCGAGGAATTCCATTTTGCTCTATTCTAACCTCACCTCTTTTCTGGTAGCTTCTCAGGATATGGGGATCTTTGAATCAATGGTATGACTGATATTCTTATGGTGATGGTCACCATGACCCCAGTCCCCTCATTACTGGCCATCTCATTAGTGCAGGGAAAATGCCTGTCTTTAGCAAGTGCCTAAGAAGACTTTCATTTCACTCTTTTGCAGAATACAGCAGAGTGGGTATATATTGTGACTAGCACAGGAATTATTCTAATAGCTGAAGTCAGAGAAAAGAGCAAAATCTCTCCTTAAAAGCATCACCAATTTTAAGAGTCTTGTTTATGGAGTATTTCTACCAATCCTCTCGATTAATGGAAAAATATAACATATTTTTGTGAATTTAGCCATCCTCCACAGCCCAATTCAAGCAGTCTCCAGGTGGGATTGAATAGGAGCCTTGTGATACTCCTCTGTTGGGCCTGTTCTGTACTGGCGCCAACTAGCAAGCGCCATGAGGGAGGCACCTGTCTAGAGACGCTAGCAGAGACTTTTCGTCTGTGGGGTGTTTAATGTTTTTTGCAAAATATAGATTCAAAAATAATCAATCTGTGGTTGTAATTTAAGAGAAAATAAAATACTTGCTCCACCTGCATGTATTCTCATCGGCTTAATTATTATGAACAGTAATATCTGAATCTTTTCAGGCCAAAAATCCAAATAAACCATCATCATTTCTCATATTTAAATGTCAGTTAACTTGCAGTGCCACAGTGGTTTATATAAAAGTGAAAATGAGATGAACATTGAAAGAATTGAGTCCAGTGTTTACTCCGAGACACACACTCTATAGTCTTTTTTTCTTTTTCTCATTTTTTTTTCACATCTAAAAGGATTCACTGAAAAAAAGGGATCAAAATATTGTCATCTTAAAGAGTCTTTCCAAAAAATAAAACAAAACATCCTATGTTAAGGTTTTTGAAGAAAGCATTCATTGTAAGGTATCAATATAGATCATGAAAAATGTTAACCCTTAAAAAAAACAGATTATTTGATGTTGAATTATTGTTTCAGCCAGACTCAAACAGGAATAATCCTGAAGCAAGACTCTTGACAAATATTAGCCATTTCTTCTTTTATTTTTCAGGTAGATGTGTAGTGTAACTTGTGGAAATAATCCATCTTGTGGACAGGAGTATCTGTCTGGAGGTCAAGAGACTTGAAATATTCTGCACAATTCTGAGTCATTTTAAAGCAACTGCAAAGTCAACACAGTTTTTATAAGTGTATCTCTCCCTAAGTGGTCAGGATATTCTTCACTTGAGTTCATCACACCCCTTAAAACCATGAAGTC
>PVKH010016902.1:0-15583 GCA_004027955.1 Chaetophractus vellerosus | reverse complement strand
GATTATGTTTGTAAGCTCACCTGTTCATCTGGGCATGATTAAGTTATGAGTAGGGCGTTAATTGCCACGTCAGTGAGATGTTGAGCCCCACCCGTCGGTGGGGGTGGTCTCAAGTAGAAGCAGAGATTAGAGAGAAGCAGAGAGGAGATTTGGAGAAGCAGATTTGAAAAGCAGTTCTGATGTTGGAGTGAGCCGATCGCTGGATGGGCTGCAGCTGGCCTTGTGGAGAGACGCAGCGCAGAGTCTCTCATGGTCTTCAGCTGAACTCGTGAAGAAAGTGGGAGCTAAGCCCAGAGAGAAACACAGCCCCGGGAACAAAGGAATCCGGAAGCCTCAACCCTGGAGACGTCGGCAGCCATCTTTCTCCGAAACATGGACTTTGGTATGGGAAGAAATTTATGCTTTGTGGCCTGGTAACTATAAGCTTCTACCCCAAATAAATACCCTTTATAAAGACCGACCAATCTTTGGTATATTTCAAAAGGCACGCCTTTGGCTGACCAAAACACATGGATATAAAAGTTTGTTAATTTCAGGGTCAAAAACCAACTACTAAATTTTCTTCCCATTATCATTTTCACTAAGAAGGCTAGAAAAATTTTCCTAACTACAAATTAGACCACGTTTCTCTCTAACTTGAAATCTTCAAATAGGTCTTTCAGTGTAGCATAAAAATAATATTGTAGGGGAGCAGATGTAGCTCAAGTGGTTGAGTACCTGCTTCCTATGTACTAGGTCCTGGGTTCGATCCCCAGTACCTCCTGAAAAAAAAAACCAAATAAATAGCATTCTATAATTTGCCCCTTAGTATGTCAGCCACAAGTCCAAAATGACCATTTATTTCAATCACTGCAAATATTTCATGTTTTCCTGCGACAATGATGGAGATATGGATGTAGAAGGAAAAGCATGCCCCCTTTATCCCTCCCCATTTCCCCACACTTTTCCTTTGTTTCAAGCAGCCATAGAAGCTGCTCCCCCAATTCATCCTTTTGAGCAGAAACCTCTTTTGGTACTGCTCCTGTGTTATAACTTTAGCTCAATATACTTGCTCTGCACTCCCTTCATTTAGGTCTGTTTATTTTATTTTCAGCACAACAGGCCACCTTATCACTTCTCACTTCTTCTAAAACTTCAGTGAGTTTTACATTAAATTTTCTTTCTCTGTTCTCCATATCCCTATTTTTATTTTTAGTATGTATAGTCAGTTTTGACAACCTCATATTACTCTGATATACTTTCAATACCTTCTTTAATTTCCTTAAATTTTAAATGCATTTACTTCAGTTTCTATATATACTAATTAGTGACAGCAACAGTTATTTTGTATGTGTATTTGATTCCAGAGTTTCTTTTTTCTACTCAATTCACTAGCAGTAGCTACCGTGTTTGGTAGTTTAATTAAATCATAAATTAATGTTGGATGGAATTTGTGTTTGGGGATGATTTTTGAGTCCTGAGTTTATATGTCTCTTCCACCACAAAGGATTTGCATTTATTCTTTCCAAGTGCATTAGGACATTAGCTTTCTGGAATGCCTTTAAATTAAATTTTTCATTTATTTTCTTTCAGGTCACATAAGTGGTATGCATTTCGGCCAGAAACTGGTATGAGGATGCGATAATGTTTAGAAATTCCTGGAAATATATATGTTTTCTCTATCCAGGGTTAAGTTCTTTACAGGCATATTTATATCTAGTCTTTCTCTATAAAGCAGTTTTTTATTTCCATTTCACCCACTGAAATACCCATTTGCAGAACTTTTACATTTACTTGGGGTGAGGTCTGAGATCTAATCACTCACCCTCCTCAGACCTTTGTGACTTATTTTATTTATTTTATTTACTCCAAAAAATATGAGTGAACATTATAGATTGGAAAATGCTATACCTATTGTTTTAGGATTGGTGGGCTAGTTTGGTGGCTGCCATCCCAGTACCATTTCAACCCTTCTTTCTTGCTCATAGAGCCCCAACTTCGCTCTATTGAACTAATGTGTCCAGTCCTAGAGGATGAAGTAAGATCTGTCTAAGCCAATCAGAGCACCTGCTGTTCTTTTTCTACTGACTGTTCTTGAAGTGCGAATGTAACCCAGTTCTGACCAACGAGACATAAGAGGAATCTGCTGAGAGCCTTTCTTTTGTTACTCATTTTAATAAGCAGTCCCTCTATTATTTTATTTTTTTGTTTTTAATTATTTTCCATATATTTTAAAAAATGATTTTATCATATATAAAATTTGTAAGAAACCCCAAACAATGAAGGAAGCAATGAAGTAAATACATGTGCACAAATGACTGATTGCTCCCTTAACATAGTCAAATCAGTCAAGTATGCAGTCCCAGATTATTTATATATATATACATCTACACTTAACACACACACATATATATACACACATTATATATATGTCAGTGTCTGTGTTCAACTAAATTCAATTAAAGTCCCATTAATACAACAATATTAAGGTCACATTATCTTTTCAGTTAACAATGAAAGCAGCTAGAAAAGAATTTACTGTGAGTTTAATATATGGCTTTGAATACAGTGCCTTAATGTCAAATAATGTATGACATGAGCCAACCTAAAAAGATGTATAGCATAGGAAGACTAAAATATATGTACACAAATGTAATCAAGTTGACATTTCCATGATCATCTTCGGTATAATGACTCAATTAAGCTAATTTTTGGCACATATTCTAAAAATTATGTTCCAAAAGTTTCTATAACATAAAGAAACATGCTTTTATATTTCTCATACTCTAATTTTCTTTTGGTGAATTAGCAAGTATCTCTCAATTCTGCAGCTAATACCAGGCTCAAGGGAAACAAACTCTCTTTAGTGTCTTGGCCCCATATACTATCCATTTCTATTTTAACTATTTAAGAGCTTTTAATGGTTACCGGCATTGTTTTCCACCAGGGTTAGGCAGAATACATCCGTAAAACAGGACTGACTCTGTATACCAGCATTTCAGAAAAACACTCAATGCCACAACCCTTATTCAAGATCTTAGGCCTATTTGTTGCGCACATATTTTTTTTTTTTATTCAGTCACTTTTTAACCTTCTTTGCAGGTTAGAGTCATGGTGTAACATGAATATTCTCTCCATTTCTCAAAAGTGCTTTTATTCTTGGACTCGGTCTTTGGTGCTCAATTTGCTACAGAGCCATTATCTGAGCACTGTGTCCCAAGACCTCAATCTGGTATCAGAAGCCTGTCGCTGCCCTTGCTTGTCCAGGAGGGGAGTTAGGACAAGTCCTACCCAAAGCCCGAATGAGGGAATGTATATTAGGAAAAGTTAATCCAAGAGGCATATTATCTTCCCACTAATCAAGTTAATCTCAGCTCTGTCCTGGTTTGAATATAGCCATATCAACTTAACTCTTTGTATAATCATCCTCACTGAGCTATGCCTTAATGCCTTCCATTTTTATTAAATATTTCTTCAAGAAACACCTCCATGACTTTCACATATGTTGCAAAACTATCACCGAAGAAATTCATTGTATTCTGTCAAAAATTTTTATTTCGAGAAAATATGCCTAGTATTTTACACCAGGAAAATTTTTACTATCTCACTTCAAATCAGCCTTCTTTTCCATTTCTGAAAAATAAATCTGCATTACTGTTTGTTTCACATTTTGACCAGCCTGGAGCCACATTCTCTTTTTTATCAGTTCCCACTACTACATTAATCACTGGAGTCAGGATATTTACTTTCTTTAACCTTGCTTCTGATATTTCATTTCAATTAAGTAAACATATTCTATGTATGTTCTGCTGAAAGCCACTTCAAATCCTATTTGGACTAGAGTTGAGTTTAAATTAAAATCAATGAATAAATGAATCAATAATTGAATGACTTCCTATACGTGGATGGATATGCTACTTCTGATTCTTACAGCTTAAATCTAACATCAAAATTGATGTCTTAGTATTTAAACCGAATTATAAATCAGAAATTTTATACATTTTTAGAGGCTTCCTCAAAATAATAATTTCCTGTGATTATACTGTCTAGGAACATTAACAGTCATCAGATTTATATAGTACTAACATCCCATTACCTCCACAATGAATTTCCTTAATAAAAATATTTGTGTGGAGAGAAAAAGTGATCCTAAATAACTAAAATATGATGAGACATAGTTACAAAAGAAAGGTTTGCAGGGACAGATCCAATGTGAGTGCTCTGCTCTTACTACTAGATCCAAGGATGCGGCTTCCTTATAAAGTCAGCAAGGATACCTAGACTGTGAACATTCCTTGGCTATTTTGTATAAAATCGGAATACTATATGTGATGAGAAATATATTAACCATAATATCAAAATTAAAAATTGATGTCATTTTTTAAAAGTTAAGAAGAGGCTGTCAGATATAGTTACTGTGACAAAATAATGGGCTTTCTGAGACATTTGGGACTTTTATATTCTCTCCCCTCTTTATAAATTTTTACCACAAATTTATTGAAAGTGGAAGGAAGTAACTGAGAATGTACTGAGTTTCTGGTCACCACTAGCACACAAGGCAGAGACCAGATGACTTACTGCTAAGAGATTTTTGTGCGCATTCAAACCCAAAAAGATTTAATCAGGTTAGAGTATCCCAAAATTCATTATGCATTACTATGACCTGGAGGCCTTTATAAAAATACAGATTACTTGGCTATTCCATTAGTTTCCTAGCTGCTAAAACAATACCATAGAGTGAGTTGGCTTAACAATAAGAATTTATTGGGTCATGCTTTTGATCTAAGAGAAGACCCAAATCCAGACATCAGCAAGGTGGTACTTTCTCCCTGAAGACTGTTGTATTCTGGGGCTGGCTGCCAGAAATCCATGGCTCCTTGGCCTTTCCATCACATGGCAATGCATATGGCAGTATCTTCTCCTCCACATGGCTCTCTCTTTCAGGTTCTGTTGACTTTGATGTTCTTTCCCTGTGTCTTGTCTTTCAGTGTGCAATACCCATTGTGTATAAAGCCTTCAGTCTTATTGGATGAAGGCCCACGCTCATTCAGTGAGGGCACTCCTTAGCTAATAACATATTCAAAGGCACTATTTACAAGTAGATTCAAAGCCACAGGACCGGGGTTGGGACCTGGACATTTGTTCTGTAGGGGTCACGGTTCAGTCCCCACAGCTACATTCCTGAATTACTGTATCAGGCTAGTTTAGGAAAGACAACTAGAAAATTGTGTATCTTTTTGTTTGTTTTGTTTATAAGTAAACTTCTTGGATGATTTTGAAGCAGGTAATCTGTAGATTACAAACACCAATAGGTAAGAATAAACCACTTTTACTCTAGTGGATCTATTATTCTGTGATATTGGATTTAACCATGAGTCAGGATTTGAAACTCTTTTCTGCTCCACTAAATCTTGGCAGCCTCATGTGCCATTTTCTGTCATACCTTGCTATTCCCTCCATGACAACAGGTGGTTGAATTACTTAATTCAAGTTGTATTCATGTATTATTCCTTGTGAATGTTTTTTGTTTGAAAGAAACAAAGACCCATTTAGGTTGGCTGAGCAAAGATTTTTGTTTTGGTAATGATATATTACTAAATTTACTTTTAAAAGATGTGTATTTATCATCCTTTTATAGTTGAAGGTTTAAATTATTTGAGATATTGTCTCACAGACTCTGTGTGAAACAACCAGAAAATAGGGTTCTTATTTTCAAGCTTGATAATAGCCATCTAGGATTTGAAAGAGAAAAAATAACTCAAAATCCTGAAAATTATGCTTTTTTCTTTAAAAACATAAAAAATCACCTTATTTTTAATATTAGAACAAAATGTTTTTACTCTCTTCAAATGCAATAAGGCATGTATTGTACAACTAAGTTATTATTAATAGTAAATATCTTAAGGAAAAAAAGGCAAAATATGAGTTTAGTAGTTATTCCATGTAGTAGATTACAAAAACTGTCCAAAATGTTTTGTTACTTCTCCTCTCATGAAATAGAGTCTATTATCCACACCTCAATTTTGGGCTGTATTGGTGATATGATTTGACCAGTAGAATCCACTCTTTTAAGCCTTAGGCATCAAGAGACTTTGTAGGTTCTGCTTTTGATGGTCTTGGAAATTTGAAACTATAGAAACAGTTAACAGCTTCCCTATCAGATAATGACACTTGGCCCCGTCACCACTAATACCCCAATAGATGACAAGACAACTGCCATACATGTGAATGAGACCACTCGGGGCCAGCCAGGCCACTTCCAAGTCACTAACTCAAATGCAAGTACACGTGAGGTCAATTAAGAATGGCCCAGGGCCCTGCTAGATACCTCAGTGGATAAAGAGCTCGCTGGGGTACCACATGGGAGGCCCCGGGTTCGGTTCCCGGGGACCTCTCCGAGAGGGCAGACAGCCTTGAGAAAGGCAAGCCGCCGTGGGCGGGGCAAAAGCCGCCGTGGGCAAGGCAAAAAAAAGCCGCCACGGGCAGGGCAGAGCCCCCTCGGGCATGGCAAAGTCACCCTTGAAAAGCAGAGCTGCTGCCTGGGAATCGGAAGCTGGCAGACCTCAAAAAATGGAGGACTGCTGCCCGCAAAACATGGAGCGGAGCCACCCGTGAAAACGGAATGGAGCCACCCACGAACTGAGCGAGCCACCACCGTGGAGGGCCGACTCTGGGCGCCGCCGCAAAAAAGACAGGGGGAGACAAGAAGCGAACATAGAGAAACACAGAAGAATGGACACATAGCAAGAGCAAGCGGAAGGTGGGGTGGGGGGGGATGTGTAATAAACAAAAAATAAATCTTTAAAAAAAAAAAAGAAAAAAAAAAAGAATGGCCCAGATGACGAAATCTGAGAGATAAATATGTGGGTGATGATTTAAGATGCTCAGTGTCAAGAGTCATTTGTTTCAATAGAATAGTGTATCAAACTTCATCTTTTTTCATTCAGTGCTTGATGTAACTCTGGTTATGTTTATCTGGATTCTGCACTAAACAGTTTTTATTTTTATTTTTTTTCAGAGTCAGGATCCTTATAGAGTTTTTGTGACACTACATCTCAACTTCTGATATTTAAGACCTTGTGTAGCCATTTGATGTAATTATGAATTCCAAAAATCAATATTGAATCATGCTTGTAAACTGATCTGTTCATCTGGGCATGATTAGGTTATGATTAGGGTGTTAACTGGGCCATGTCAGTAGGGTGTTGAGCCCTGCCCCTCAGTGGGTGTGGTCTCAAATATAAAAGGCAAGGCAAAAGACAGAGGGAGCAGATTTGAGAAGCAGATTTGAGAAACAGTTCTGATGTTGGAGAGGACACCCCAGGAGAAGACAAGTGAGCCGTTCGCCTGATAGTCTACAGCTGACCTTGTGGAGCAAGTGGAGGAGCTGAGCCCGGAGAGAAACGCAGCCCTGGGAAGAGAGGAACCCAAAAAGCCTGAACCCTGGAGATGTCGGCAGCTGTCTTGCTCCAACAGGTGACAATGGACTTTGGTGAGGGAAGAAACTTATGCTTTATGGCCTGGTTACTGTAAGTTTCTACCACAGCTAAATACCCTTTGCAAAAACCAACCAATTATTGGTATATTGCAAAGGCACCTCTTTTGGCTGACTAATACACCTTGTGTTAACAACTCTTTCAGAATAAATTTAACTATATACAATATATACATTTTTAAGACCAAAAAGAAAT
Organism: Chaetophractus vellerosus; assembly: GCA_004027955.1. Classification (NCBI taxonomy): domain Eukaryota; kingdom Metazoa; phylum Chordata; class Mammalia; order Cingulata; family Chlamyphoridae; genus Chaetophractus; species Chaetophractus vellerosus. The sequence continues at coordinate 7,913 of PVKH010016902.1, read as the reverse complement.
AAACCAACTTGGTTACATAAACCTGGTGGAATTACAGTGACTATAGCCTACTATTACCTCAACTAAATACTTTCTTTCTCACCTCTCAACCATTTTACTTAAACAATGAAGATGAAGTTCCATACTAATTTATGCTGCTGTTCCTTGGGACACGCATTACTCTCGGCCTCAAATATCATAGCCTTTCCTGTTGAGTTCTGTTAACTTCCAATCCTCTTTTAAGACTCAGGTGAAACATTATCTTATGTGGAGAATCTTTCCTGACTATTCTTCTGGCAATGTCTTCTGCCACTTCATCCCCCAAGTAGAGTTACGGCATTTCAGGTATCTCATTACTTGGTGCCTCTCTCATACCACTTCATGTTTCATACCTACTAGAAACTACTTTAGGCACCTGAAATTGGTCTGCAGGCTTACTCTTGCCCCCTTCAGGGGAGTTAACAATCCTGCGAGCAGCTCTCAAACAAAAGCAACCTGGAAATCTATTCTACATCACCCACCAGCTATCCACAGCAGGTCTGAGACACAATTGCCTGAAGATATTACCTCCACTAGCATACACCTGTACTTGTTTTTCTTCAGTTTTCTTTTTTTCCCCACTCTCTTACCAGCACTGCCTGGGATCACCTCCTAAAAATGGACCATTTGAATTAAAAACATTGTCCCCAGTTAGCTTCTGGGGTGAGTATACATCTGTTGAATATTTATGCCCTCTAAGGAATTCTGACTTCCTGGAATGCAAAGTCCACATCTTGCTATTTTTGCATCCTTAATGCTTACCTAGAACATGAGTGTTTAACAAATTTTGGTGGAACTGGATTAATAATCTCCAGTTTTCACCATGTAGTTTCTTTTTTTTTTTTTTTAGATTTATTTTATTTACTCATTTCTCCGCCCTGCCCCCTGCTTGTTTGTGCTCTCTGTCTGTTCTCTATGTCCATTCATTGCCTGCTTGTCTTCTTTTTTCTTTTAGGAGGCACTGAGAACCAAACCCCGGGCCTCCCATTTGGTAGGTGGGCACCCAACTGCTCGAGCCACATCCACTTCCCATGTAGTTTCTTTTTAAAGAACTTTAGACCATCATATATCATTCTTTCTTCCCCTGATATCTCGGCAGGAAATGAATGAGTTTAAAAAGAAAACACATCCACACACACATAGTTCTCAATTGCTCCCAGGAAGAAGAATTTTCTCTTTCCCTGTAATCTCAAACAAATTATTTATGTTCTTATTACCATAAATGTCACATTTTTCCAGCCTAATATGTTTGTTTTCCCCAGGGCATAGATTGTCTTTCATCTAAGAAAGGAGTATTACAAAACAGTTTAATTGCATTCATAGTCATTGCTAAAAGAGAAATAATCTTGGTTAAGAATTTGGAGAAAGAAAAATATGGGGTTCACTGCCTGATTCTTCTATTTGATAAATATAATATAATCCTGGATAACGTCTCTGAACTTTAGTTTTCTCATCTATAAAATGGAAAATAAAATAGCACCTACCTTTTAGTGTTATTGTAAGAATTAAATGATGTAATTTAGCAAAGTACTTCGTATAGTATCTGGTACATGGTAAGCAATTAAAAAAAAAGGATAACAGTGTACTTGGGAAACAAATTAAAATCAGAAATGATTTCAGTTCTCAGGACTGTCCCTAATTAGCAAGAGAAAACATGAGCATAACTTACCAATGCAAATTAGAAAGTGAATGAGTAAGAGAGCAAAAGAGAGGATACTATAAGGGTTCACTTACTTCTATTACTTAGAATCTAGGAATCTTCCTGAAGGAAATGATAACTATGCTAAGTCGTAAGGGTATGTACACAATTTGGATAGGAAGAAAAGTAGGGAAAAATGCATATCTCATTGAGTAACTATATAAATTATTTTTATATCGAAATCTTAAAAAATCTCTTTAAACTGAATTAGAGAATAATTAATGTTTTTAAAGGTAATAGATAAAGTGCCCATTCTAAAATGGTTGTAAGATTTGCATTTCCTGTACTTCTCTAGGCTTTTTAGTCCAGTAGATCATTAAAATATAATTAATTATCCTAGCAGGCATGAGTACAACAGGATACAAAACAAGATATAAAGAAAGCAAAATTTATTTTATTTCCAGTGGCCCATTGCTGATAATTTCATATTCAGCCTCTTTCAACTTCAAGATATCTAATGTAACTTACAAACAAACTTAGAACAACTATGCACTGCTTATTTAATTACTCTGGCTACTTACTGCTTAATATTATAAATAACTGACAATGATTCAAGCCATAGACTTTTTTTTTCCTAACTGTAATTTTTAAAGGAGTTTTTAGAAAAAAAGCACATCAGCCAATTAACCATCCATTCACCTTTTAACATGGCAGACCTGAGGAAAACTCCTTTAGGAGAAAAATTTATATTGCAAATGCTCAGGCACTGAAATCCCAGTTAAAGATTTTTTTCCATATCACTGAGTGCCTGTTACTGGGAAATTCTCTAACAGCCTCAGATTTTTATAGGAGAAACTCTGGGAGTAGATTACAAAGAAGACCTGGCAAAAACAATAACTAAAAACCATAGAGTGTTAACACAAGTTAAAAAGAAAGAGGGAGAGAGAGCATTAGAGTAGTAACAATAGATAATATTTAGATATTGTTTTTCTGTTATAAGGCATTTAAAACTTTAATTTTCACTATCATAAAGCTAGGTCTATAAAGTAAATGTTAAGATCTGCATTTTATAAATGAGGAAATTGAAGCTCAGAGGAACTAATAACAAAGTCTACATATACTGGCAGACCTGGGACAAACTCAGATCTTTGTCAGCACAACGACAGGGTTGAAAGCCTAGGGTCTGAGGTCTGTATAGAGACCAGAATTTGAATCCTGAATCTATTTACTAGATGAGTGACTTTAAGCCATTTTCCTAACTTCTTCAAATTCAATTATCCTGTAAGTAAAATGGGAAATATGGAATTAGTTTGTAGTTTTCTGTTAACTTTCATTATTATTCAGTTGTCACTGTTAAGTATACTTTTATTACAAATTACAGTTATACATTCTCTGTATCTGTGTTTAAGTACAAAGTTGTAAATAAAGGGAACTGTTTATAAGCCTGAAAGTAATAAATACTCTACCAAGAACAAGAAGTACCCATCAGAGTTATACTGTTAACAGACAGATATAGAAATTGAAACAGCAAGAGTGAGTTAGACTAAGCAAGTGTGGAGAAGGGCTGATTGTGCAAATTAGATCTTCTGTTTTCTAAAAGAGAAATCCTCTGGATGACCCTGCTAATTACAAAGGGGTGGTAATAAAGCATAATGAAGAAAGTGGTAAACCAAGGCAAGAGAGTTGGTGACCCAGATATGATGAGAATGAATAGAGGTGACACTAGTTCAGGAAGGAGAGATGGAGAGGGGTTGGAATAAAGGAAGAGATTTTTGCGTGTCGGTCAGAATTCTCTCAGCCATTGAGTCTTGGCCAGGCTTAAGACAGTGATAGGACCCCTTGAGAGGGAAGGGATATGTAAGAAGGAAGAAGTGAAGGAAGTGTGTTACTGGGGAAGATTTCACAGGTTAGGTGACATGCCAGAAATCTCTCTGAAAAGGTTTGCCTCGGCATGAGTGGCTTCATGCCCTGGACTACCTGAAAAGTCTTAAATAATGTTTCTTCCATTATAGTTTTCCACTCAATCTATATTTCTTCTAATACACTGTCTCCTGTCTATATGAACCCTCTACCACTAAGTGAACCCAGAATCTCTCTTCATAATCCCACACAAGGCAATTATTAGATCTGCCAACACCCCAAATTGTTTCATGTGGGATATAGGGCTAGAGAAAAAAATGAGGTCAGATTTTTAAAAGTTTTCTTAGTCATGTTATAGAGTGCAGATTTTATTTTAAAAAGAGGGAAGTACAGGTTCATGGTAGATCATATTATGTACCCCAAGGAAAGACATGTTCTTAAACTTGATCTCCAGTCTTCTGGGACTGAACCCATTTGTAAATAGGACTCTTATAGTATGTGTGCTATATCAGGGTTGCCCTTAATTTATATTACTGGAGTCCTTTACAAGCAGAAGAAATGTGGATACAATAAGTTAGAGAAGCCCACTGGAAGAAGCCAGAAGTCAGTGGTAACCGGTAGAGACCAAGGAGAAAGAGATGGCCATGTGACAGGAGACAGAAATGCAATGTGAACCAAGCAAGCCAAAAGATTGTATCAAGCCAGCACCCGAATGCTACAGATTTCAGGGAGAGAGCATTGCTTTGCCCATGATTTGATTTTGTACTTTTAGCCTCTGAAATTTTAAGATAATACATTCCTGATGCTTAAGCCAGCCCCTTGTGTGATATTTGCTGCAGCAGCCTGGCAAATTAATACCAGGTTGCTGCTGACTTTTAGTCAAGGGAGACTCCTGAGTCCGTTTCTGAGACTGAGAGGTCTCAAAGCTCTCCTGACAATTTGGACCAACTTCCTCAGTCATCATTGGGCCATCTAAGCCATGCACGCGGGCGGGTTAGGAAATTGTCTTCATTTTGTGCTTGCTGAAATGTAAGAGAGTTGATTTGTGTATTTTTGTCTTCTATGCCTTCAGGCTAACAACATGGTAAGTGTCAAAATATATAGCTTAATCTTTTGAAAGAACTTTAAACTTCCCTATATATAGACTGTTTTAAAGATTCTAGACTTCAGTATGTTGTTCTCTTTTTAAAAAACAGATTTTGTTAATTTTCCCACCAAAAAAAAATGGATTTGCTACTAACCCAAACCCTTTCTGCTGAGATAAAGAACAGTATCCTTCCGGTGGTTTACACAGCTCTAGAAACTCTTTCCAATCAGATTCAGATATAATATTTGACACTTTAAGAGGTCATGAGAACTTCTTTGGGGACTTGAAAAAACAAACCAATACAAAAACTAACAGGAACTACTGTACAGGAATTTTCCACCAATCTTACTCCCAATATTTGAAGTAGAGGCAAGATCACCAATATAAGGAGGGCTGAGTTTTATTGTGAGAAACTTAAATACCACCAGCTTCAATTTTCTCATTCTGAAAGAAGAAAAAATAGCACCTCAAAAATTTGCCTTTAGAATTAAATTGCATTGAGAATGCAAATAGAAAATTTATTAGCACATTATTGTTGTTCATTAATATTTTCTTATTTTGAATAACAACAATATATGACCAATCAATACTACTAGTCTTACTGTCTACTTAAAAGAAATAACATCTGAGACAGTACCTATAAATTAAACAGCATCAAATAGAAATAAATGCTCTCTCTCATCCTTGTTACTCTTCCTTTGGGAAGAGAGTAATTTAAGTGCAAGAGTGAGTAATATAGGTATGACTTTCATGGGTATAAATGCTTATTATTTATTAATTCTCTGCATTTTCCCTTCAAAAATGAATATTCAGTAGATACTTTGGGCCAGAAACTGTGCTAGGCAAGTTTTTGTCAGAAAACATTTTTAATTCAACTTCATTTTTATAAAAAACCTGTGAACCCAAAATGAAAATTTTACAAATTTACAACTCAATGAATTTCCACAAAGGAGACATATCAATATAATGAGCACCCAGATCAAGAAATAGAAAATTACCAGCACCCCAGAAATTGTAACTTTTTTATTCATTTGCTCCCACTCTTTTTTTTTTTTTTAAGGCATGTAAAAAATTTATTGGGACACGGGGGTAAATAACAGAGTTTGCTAAGAAGTTGGAAAGAAGGACAGAAATATGCACCGAGATTTGGTGTGGGCTCCTCTAGGCAGAGAAAGCAGGTTTTGGCTTGTGTGGTCACCTTTTAAGCTATTAATTATTCCTCCCCTTGCTAATGCTAAGAGGAGGGGCCCCAGCTGTTATTGGTTACCCCACCAATGGTGGGGGCCAATGGTGAGGCCTGCTTGGAATATCTGGGGCCTCCCCTTGCCCAGGAAAGAGTCCCAAATGGGACCTCAAGGTAGAGGTCAAGGTCTTGGCAGGGTCTTGTGGCCATGTTGTCTGTCAGCCATGCTGTCTGTCAGCCATGTTGTCTGTGGGGCCAGCCGCCTTTCCTCTTTCACTATACTAACCAGCCTCAACTCCCTCCTCAGAGATTTCAAGCCCTTATTCTTAATGGCCAACCCCTTTTTAATGGATTCTTCATTGTTTAGTATTGTTTTTTAGTGTTTTTATATACTTTGGGGGGAAAAAAACCTGCTTTGTCAGATAGGGTGTGCAAACATTTCCTACCTTCTTTTTTGACTGATCATTTTCTCCATAGTGTCGTTTGACACTTTTAATTCTAAGTGAAGCCCAATTCTTTCAGTTTTCTTTATTTTTATGGCTATTGTTTCTATGTTCTATGAAGTCTATGTTTATCCCCCAGGTCATTAAGATATTCTTCTATGTTTTATTCTCGAATCTTTACCATTTACTATTTATAGTTTACAGGTTTTCCAAAGTACTAAGCTGTGGTTAAAGGTAGATTCATTGGCTCCAGCCATCACATCCACATTCCAGGCAACACATTTCCTGGATATTGCACACAGCACTTGGGTTTATAACCTACTGACCATAAGTTAGTCACATGCTCATACCTAGTTATTATATTTATCCTGAGTCGCCATGTGGAAAGTTAAAATTCAGGCTTTATATTACTAAAGGATATAGGGAAAGACCTGACACTGGGGATCAACTAATGTTCTCTGTCACATAGCCTAATTCAGATGATTGCACTGGGAAATTAATTAAAAGATAAATTAAAAAGCAATCACCATCAGGTTTAAATATAGATTTCCTATTTTATAGGGAACATGTAACCTAAGTTTTTTCTTTTGAACAAGCATGGTTTAGGTTCAGAAAAATATAATGAAAGTCAGTGATTAATGGAATCAATCATTATATAATTAATTAAAATTCACATATATGACAGACAGCTTCTCTAATGAATGGGTTAGAGTTCTCTTATGCATTCCTCTTCCTCCTGTGTATAACACTTTCATAGATGTTATTTCTATTGAATTATCCTTTACCTTTTGGCATCTACCCTTTGCTTATATACTGATTTTGTCTTTATACTGTTTGAAGACAGGGGTTCTCAGTTAATAGTTAGAAAGTGCATAGAATAGTGCCTGACAGAATAGGTATCCAATTCATATGTGTTTAATGAATAGATGAATGGTAATAGATTAATTGACCAAGAATAATATAAAAACAAAAACAAAAATGAAAGAAACTAATGTTCTGCTAGGGCAAATGAAAGCAAATACTTATAATGGCCAATGCCTATAATTGAGATTTGAGCTAAGTGTATGAGAACAAAGATAATAGATCATCTCACCCTGCTTTTGAGATGGGTCAAACTTCACGGAAGAACAGGATCTGGAAGGAAGAGGAGTTATTTTCTGAGTACAGGAGAGTGTGGGCAGAGAAAGAGGGTAAGGGCATCCCAGCAACAATTCAAGGTGTGAAGTGCTGTAGAGTTCAGGGAGGCTGCAAAAGGCTTTACCAAACTGATGAAAGGAAGTGGTAAGACTAGGCCAAAGCAGGATTACTCTTTTAGGTGGAACAGAGTCTTGCAGACTGTGTTGAAAAGTAAGGTGTTTGTTTTTTTTTTAAGACTTTTTCCTTTATTTTTTTTTGCTTGTTTGTTTTCTTTTAAAAAATCAATTTATTGAAGTGTATCATTCATACATGAACATACATAAACTATGAGTGTTCAATAAACATTGTGTACTTACAAAACAAACATGCATAACATCATACAGGGCTCCCACACATCACCCCACCACAAATACTTTGCATTGTTGTGAAACATTGGTTAACAAATTATGGAAGAGCATCGTCAAAGTATTACTACTAATTATAGTCCTCATCTTACTCCCCTACCCATTTTTTTAAAGGATTTATTTATTTACATATTTACTTTTA
>PVKH010016901.1:0-15608 GCA_004027955.1 Chaetophractus vellerosus | reverse complement strand
CCATGAAGTCTAAATATATTATAATTTCTTCATTTTCCTTATCTGCCTAACAAGATCCAATTAATCACTTGACAAACAAATGACAGATTATTTTGGTTGCATAAAATCAGGTCAACAGTATTTACCTGAAATGCCCACAGGTCAATAAATAGAGATGATTTTAAAACATCAACAGTGTTAAGGGTTGATTTGCATCCCCAAAAAAGACAGGTTCAAGTCCTAACCCTTGGTCCTGTGAATGTGACCTCATTTGAAAATAGGATCTTTGAAGATGTTATTAGTTAAGATGAGGCTAAACTGGATTAGTGTAGGCTGTAATCAAATATTACTGGCATCCTAATAAGAAGGGTCTGGAGGAGACAAAGAGAGACATGGGGGGAAAGGCTATGTGATGACGCATGGACTTCTAAATCATGCAAATATATTAATTTTTGCAAGGAAATATTTGTAACTTAAAGACTAGTTTATTAATCAAATACACAAAGTACTTCATTCATCAATGCATGTTAGTGAGGCAATTAAAATCAACATATTAATACCATTTGCTTCTTAAAACATGTGATTAATATTTTCTAACGCTACAGATATTAGCAGTAGTTTAAATGCATTACAAATTGTTTAAACTCGCCAGAATGTGGTAAACACAGAGCCCTGATCATAGTATAGCTTAATAAATATACCTTTAAAGATTGACAATATATTTAAATTGGAGTGATTGGAGTCTTAGATTGATCAGAAGGGTAATTTAGACAGGGAATATATTGTGTAGGAGGAGAGAAGGCATTACATTTAGTCAGTAGAAATAAACTATGGGGAAATCATGTAGGTCAGCCAGAAATTATGAGGCAAGAGTAACAAAACAAGGATTTTTTTTAAAAAGGCTTAACTGTTGAATGGTTTTCTTTTTTCTAACTACAAGAATGAGGGAAGCCAAGAACCAAATTGGATTCTGACCAAGTAGAGTTAAAGTTCTCAGTCGAAGAATGCTCACACTGCACCAAGGTTGCCCTGGTAAATGGACCCCCTTCTTATGGTAATGTAATTATAGTAAGAAAAATGCATACAAATGAAGGAAATTATGATTAGAAGTAGGGCCACACACAACCTGGTTAATACATCACCTTAAAGGAAAGTCTGGGGCTCAGTGCGGGAAGTGAAATTATGCAGCAAAGACTGAGATTGTGAGGAACATAATATGAAGCACAGAGTGAAAGCTTAAATTGAGCCTGGAAAGAACTTCTGGTAGCTTCAGACCTTTTGATCCTCTCTGCTCCTGGGCAAGTCACTATAGTCATTTATGACATGGCTACATATGAATATCATCTCTGCTGCTCTACTCATTGGCATTACTGCCTGAGAAAAACAGGAAGAAGGCAAAATCTCACCTTCTTGGTGCTCCACATAAATTCACCTGGAATGGATCAAAGCAGGCAGCCTGCTACAAGTTTCTCTTCTTGGTATAACCATCTCCCCAAAGGGTTGGACTCCTCAATGTGGAGATAGGAGATGGGGACAGATTCTCAGTAAAACAGAGTATAACAGGTTGAGTGGAGTATGGGTTAGAATTTGTTCATTCCTGGTAACCAAAAATGTCAAGCTGCATTGCAAAGTATTTTAGCAAACATGTATATACTATACTTCTATCATATTTTACTTCTTTAATTGAGGACTTTTGGCTCCAAATTGAAGTTTAGTTGTAACTCATTGTTCCAAGTCTACCTATGGGTATTGTAGGAAGATTTATGTAATTTTAAAAGTGACTTGTCTGAGAAAAGGATTTTTGGACTGATGGTTCACCTAAATCAAAGTCAAATTTAATGAATTGCAGCAATTAACTGATTTTACCTGGAAAAAAAATAGCCTAACAATGATTACAGTTTTTAAAAACAATTATTACATTTAAAGATTTACCACTTCTAGTGGTAAATAATTATTATCATAAATGATACTTCATTGTTAATGGAGGATTTATACCCTCCCAGCTTTAGGGGGAAATCTTCTGATTCATTTCTCTTTAGAATATAACTTTTCACCTAGATCTAGACTAAAAGGTCTAGAGTAATGAAGGAAAAGAGCTTTTCCTTATAATAAATGATGAATTATACTGATTAATGTTTCCCAATAGTTACAACATAACAGGGTTCAACATATCAGAGTTGCCGATCTGAAATAAGGCATGTTAATAAGTAACCACTATAAATTGTGACTATACAGTGGAAATTCTTTAAAAATTGTGTTGCTTTATGAAATGAAGCAATTAGAACAAAACAATTTTTCTTTCGTTCAGAAAAATGCCCAAACCTAATCTAATTTGCTGCAGCTGGACACCACCTGCAGATGACTGTTTAAGTACTCTGAAGATGACACACTTATCTTTTAAATATTGATAATGCCATTTTTCATTTCCTTGACATGAAATCCCACAGGGAATAATTATGCTAATAAACCTTAATGATTCTTGCAAATAAATGATCAAACCAAATTGCTACTGTTGATTTATATTAATGGATGCCTTTCGGACGAGATTTGCCAGTACGGTGCTGCCTCTTGAATCTCAATTCATCTTATTTAGCTGAAGAGTGTACATAGTTTGTTAAATAGATGAAGTGTTTAAAATATAATGTGTTTGCGCAGTTTTTGTAGTTCATAATGTTCAAGCATTACCATCTTGCCTTGTGGCAAATCTGCATTTAATGGTTTCATTGTATATAACTTCCCTTTAGTACATTTTCCTCTCTGTTATATGCAGTTAGAAAGTGACTACTTTCTGGTTGATTCAGAAATAGGCCAGCTTCTGTACTGTGAACCTGATTGTTTTATTAATACAATAAAAAAAGTTTCTGGATATTTTATCCACCGTAATCTGGGAATCAGTTTGACTTTGTAATGATGTAATCAAGCACTAAATAATTGGTTGGGGAGTGGGGAGAAGGGCACTATTAAATGGCTTATCTGTTGCTCCATTTAAACCTACATTAGAGGGTCTCTTCCTTTCTTGCTCTCTCACTTTCACCTTGTTCTTGCATCCTCACAAAGTCTATAGGAAACAGGATATTGCTGACTCCAAGAATCCTAAAATAAAACCAGAAAAGAATTACAGAATTATTATACACTAATTTCCAGGGTTGTAGAGCACTACACAGACAGAATGGTTATTTATGGTGAATATGAATAAAAATTATCTGAGTTATCTTTGTAATAGATCCTTCGATCTCACCCATCTCCCTGGAGGCTGTTGGTAAGCTTACAAAATTTGCTTGTTCTTCTACTTGATGACCTCTGACTACATATTGGCATGGTCTTCAACATGAAGAATGAAATCCTTTATTATCACAAGTCTTGTTACACAAGATCTTACTGGGAGAATAACAGAAGAACCTGAACAAAAAGGTGATGGTGGCCTATAAGGAAGGACCCAGTCACAGACATGGCAAAAAAAAAAAAAAGTTAAGAATAAATAGAGGCAAAAATGACAAGAGCACATGTTCTTGCTTCCTACCATTTTTTCCATGTTTCTTTGGATTCCCAGTTATTTCCAGATTGATATCCTTAGCAATAGTTACTCACTGTACACCTCTCCCTCATATAATTCTGTTCCTTAGGATTTTCCTTTTCTTTTCTAGAACATATACTTGAGAAATTGCCAAATAATAACCAAGAAAGGCTAATCCAGCCCCTATTTCTTTAGAATCTAGCATAGTACCTGGCATCCAGTGACCTGGATTGAGCTAATGTATTTTATGGTATCTATGACACCATCACTGACAGGATGCACCATTATTTATATATCAATAAAGAAGGAAAACCCTTGCAATTAAACTGTGTCAGGACACCAATTTTAAGACCCATCCCAATCTCAGAAAGTTTAAATGTGGGAGGAGGGGAGTATATCTTAGAATCTATGAAACAGGTATTTTTCCCAGCAGTAAATTTTACTACAATGCATGTATGCTATAGTCATGTCAGGCTGAAAGCACACAGTCAAGGAATTATAATAACAACTACTACAACCATTGCAGCTAAGCGACCACTGTCAGAATAGGATCTTAAGTCTTTCAAGTTATTTTTTCCTCCTTGGCATCAACTGGAGCGATGGCTACACTCTGCATCAGCTAGGGTCTTCTGAGAGACTAATGCTAACATTGAATTGGACAGTCAAGAGATTTATTTGGGGGAAAGAGCAGAGGGGAGAGTAGAAGTACTACAGGAAGAACCTTCAGACTGAGCTATAGGTCTCACACCTGTAAAAGGAGAGAGGAAGAGAGAAAGGAGGAGCCTCAAACTGCAATGCAACTCTGAGAAGGTTTCTGCTAGGCCAATGGGGAGTCCCCAAGCAAAGACTGCCTATTCAAGATATCCCATGGTGGGCAGAAATTTCCCAGTTCTAGTCCCCTGGCTATGCTCAGGCATTAGCTGGGAGCAGCTCTGGAGGAGCGTGGACTCAGCACAAATGCTGCAGCACATCCAGATGTGCAGCTACTGGAGATTCTCAGGAAACCACTTCCCTTGCAGCAGATTTCCTTAAAGGAAAATTGGCACGTGGCTTGCCACCATGCTTCCCACATTTATAGTGACTGTCATTTCCTCTGACCTTTGCAGGTGTCACCTTTGTTATCAGGGCTGCCCCACTGAGCTCTTCTCTAAAAACACTCCTCATGCCAGTTTTTCCCATTTGCATCTTGGAATCAGGCACAGAGACTCCTTCCGGGGTGGCATGTTCTGCAAAGGACCACAAGGATCAGCCCTCCTTTTCCACAAATGCACACAGGGCCATTCCATTGTCCCCAGACTTTCCCTCTGGGCTGTGCAGATTAGGACACACACCCACTCTCTGCCACCCTTTGCAGCGTTTGCTGCATAAACATTATGGAAAAGGCTTCACATTTTTTAAACTGAGTTTTAGAAACCCTTCCAAAAAAACATTCATGAGATGAATTTCCAGGTATCTTATAACAAAAGAACAATTTGTGTTCAAATAATATTTCACAATTAGACTCACAGAAACCCAAAAAAGCTTTGGCGGCGGCAATGGTGAACCTATTTATAGGGTTCAGTGGAAAGAATCGACAGCATCTTGGACCTTGAACAAATCATTTAACCTCCCTCATGTCTGTTTCCTCCTTTTTAAAATGAAGAGGTTGGGCTTGATGATCCTTGAGGCCTCTTCTAGCACTAACATTCTATGAAATAAAAGTCAACTTAGAGATTAATTGGGTTTCTGAGCCTCGAGCAATTAATTACACTGTCGCTGCCCTTTAACAGACCCATCACAGAAGAAAATTAGATTCAACTGACAGATTTTAATCTTCACCATCTCATGTTGATTTTAAGTCCAACATTATTTTTTAAGATTTGCAAATTAATGCTTTCACAAAAGGTTCAATAGCTTTCCGGGCAAGGAATTTGACCTGATAGACATATTGAAATACGAAGGCCATTCCCTTCCATTTAAAAAATAGTCATTATGCTGACTTTTTTTTTGCCCTGGGGTTCAGGACTTCAGCAGGCACTCTACCAAAAGTTTTATAAAATGAATGAGTTTGAAATTCTTTACCAGTTTTCGATGTGCTCTAGGCTATCTGTGATGAGGAACTTTAACCCTGCGCACATCTACTTTACCTAATTCCATCATGTTTTTCTTTTTTTCTTATAGGCTTTCCCACTCCCTTACCTTGTCTTTATCTCTATTTGGGTCAATATTGAATCATTAGTATAAAAATGTATTGGTTATTCTTCTGGCAAATTTTCTAGCAAAAACATCAGTTTTGATTTCCAATGAATAAGAAAGTAAAATAAGGAAGTCTTTTATTTTATCCTACTTTTAAGGCCTATTCATTTAAACAGTGCTGATATTGTCCTGTTTTCCCTTAAATATTATAGCTCATGTCTAGTTTAGCTTTTAAAAATTAAATCCCACAACTTTTAGTTTATTCAACTTTGATTTCTGAGATCTAGTTTCTACTCTTTGTGTCAGAGCTATTTGCATAGACAATTTTTTGGAATCACAGAAAGGTATGGTGAATAATATGAATACTTAGGCACCCAATAACCTGACATAAGAAACCGGTGGAAGCTATTCTTGTCCCATTTCTTCCCCTGGAAATAACCACTATTCTATATTTAGCATTTATCATTTCCATGCATGTCTTTATTCTTTCAATACCATACATTAACCTCTAAATAATATATGGTCTTATTTTTCACGCTTTAATGATAAGATTGAGTCATACCTCTGCAGATTGCTTTTAATCCCACATTATGTTTGTGAGATCACTCCATAGTATTACATGTAGATCTATTTTATTTGTTTTCAATGTTGTGTATTATTCATTGCTGTATATGATGGTGTCAGTTTATTTATTTGAGTTTACTAAATATTGGCAAATTAGCTCCAAAGCATGTGTACCAATCGACATTCCCACCTCCAGAATGTGATAGTTCCTATTGCTTCATATTCTTCCCTACAGTTGGTAACATCAGACTATTAAATTTTTGCCATTCTGATAAGTGTGAAATAGTATTGAGGCTTCATTTTGTATGTCCATGATAACTGGTGAGATTGAATGACTTTACATATATTTATGTGCCATTTGGGTGTGCTCTTTAATGTATTGCTCATTCATATATTTTGCCTATTTTTCTATTGGGTTGGTTATTCTTTCTTACATATTTATACAATATTTATCTTTAGTCAGTTAAATGCATTGCAAACATTTTCTCCAAGCTAATGCTTATCTTTTTACTCTGTGTACAATGCCTTTTAATGCACAGAAACTTTGAATGTAATGTAGTCAAATTTATCAATCATTTCCTATGTCTTGGTGCTTTTTTTCTTGCCTTATTAAATAAATCTTTTATTAAGCTGAGATCGTAAAGCTTTTCATGATCTGCCCATAATTCATCTGAGATTTATAAATATTTTTGTGTAATGTGAGATAGGTATCCAATTTTATTATTGTTTTTGTCCATATGGATAACCAATTGTCCCACACTATATTCTTCTCCTATTTATATGCAGTGATACCTCTGCCATCTGGTGAACTTCCGTGTATTTTTCTGGTTTCTTTATTCAGTTCCATGAGTCTATTTAACTATTCCTGCACCAATTTCACACTATTTTAATTACTATACATTTATAATAGTCCTTGCTACCTGGTAGGTAAAGCTTTACCTGATTGATTCTTCTTCAAAATTTCTTGGCTACTCTTTGCTCTTTTATATATATATATATCAACTTAAAGTTCCCTTGCCAAGTTCCATGGGAAAAAACTTGTGAATTTGATTGGAACTTCAATGAATCTATGAATCAATTTGGAGAAAAAACAGTGTCTTTGTGATAGTACATCCTCCTATCCATGTATGTGGTACATTTTTATGATGTCTTTTTAAAAATGTCTTTTAAGTGTTGTAATTTTCTCTATAAAGACATTGTGCTTCTTTTGTTAGCTTTATTCCTAGATGCTTTAAATTTTTTATTGCTGCTATAAATATCTACATCATTTTGGGACAAAGCAGCAAACAGCACCCTCAAACTGGGTCATTTATAAAGATGTGGGCTGGGTTTAGGGAAACCGCCAGAGAAAGTATAGCAATAAGGGGCCAGTCGCTTTGGGGAACCATTACTACTGGAGGCAGCTTTCCAGAACCCAAAGACAGAAACAGCTACATGGACAGAGCCCTTTGACAGGATCTGTGACATTTGGTCAAGGGATGCAATAAGGTTGGGACAACCTCACAAGGAGAAAGTTGAGGTAATACAAATCCACCCTCTTTCCTCTTTTCCTTCAGTCTCCTGCAGGGGCTACCACTGGTTGAAGCTAAGAGAAGCAAGAGAGACTGTTAATTCAAGGCAGTCTCCAAGGCAATATGGACAAGGTGGGGAGTAAATCTGGAGGGACAGATAGAAGATGTTTGGCATTGTCTATTTTCAAAATTAATTTTCTGTTTATTGCTGGAATATAGAAATGCAAATCATTTCTGTATATTGACTTTATATCCATGAGTCTTGCTAAACTCCCTTTTTAATTCCAGTAATTTATCTCTAGATTTTTTTTGAGTTTTCTATGTTCATAAACATATTTTTCCTTTTGTTGCTCTCCTTATACCATTAAAATATTTCCTTATTGAACTGGCTAGAACCTACAGTAAAATATAAATAGAAGCAATAATAAGGGACAACCTTGACTTATATGTTTGAGACATCTCACCGCTTACTATGATGCTGGCTGTAGGATTTGTTTTGCTTTTATTGTTGCAAAAGCAGTGTATGTGCATTGTAGATACATTTCTATCCTCCAGAGATTACTACAATTAGCACCTTAGTGAACTGTGCATGTACATACTTTTGTATTTTTAACAAAAGGAGATTATACTGTAGATGCTGTACTATAAAGGTTGCATGCTGTAATTTGCTTTTCATATTGTAGGTGTTTTATTCCTTTTTGCCCCTTGTTTGTGAAAAGTTCTCATCCTGAGTGGGAATTCAATTTTATCAATTTGTTTCTACATTCAGAGAACAACAGGTTTTTCTCACTAATCTATTAATATCCACCACAATAGTTCTAATAATACTGTTATTTGATCGTTTGGGAGATAGAGGTGGGGTGAGCTTGTAACCTGGAGAGAAAGCTTTCCAGTTCACTTAGCCTTGGGTCCACAGATTCTAAAGCACACTGTGTTAAGTAGAAACATCTTTATCTCATCTTTCTCTTGATTTTTCTATCTTTTATTTCTTTAATCAGTTTAACACTTTATTGTATTTGATAATTTCATTTTCTAAAGCTCTTCGAGGTCTAATTTTACTGTTTGTTTTGGGGATCTCTGTTTTTGTTTCATTTTGTTTTATTTTGCTGACTCTCAAACTTGGTGATTATTTTCTTCAATGGTTTATAATTTTGGATGTGAGCTCGTCTTTAGAGAAGCTTTATTTGTGGGAACATTGTGAAGCCTCAATTGCAGATATGTCCTACCTAGGAGAATTTTTGTTCCTGCCAGGGATGCAAGTAAGTAACTAACCCAGGACCATTTTTAAAAAGCTTATTTCTAGGTGTGATTTTTTTTTTTAATTTGAGATATCTGGGACAATTAGTAGATGGGAAAAAGCAGAGGAAATATGGAAATATCTTTCTGTGTAGCAACAATTTCACATTTTAAATCACTCTAAAATAGTAAGCAAAATCTAGTTGGCATATGTGAATTTTGAGCAAATACTTGTCTCTATGCATGATCCTTTGGCCATTTTTTTGCCTTGTGGATCATCTAGTACTTGCTTGGAGATCACTGGCATAAATAGCCCAGTGGTTCTCAGACTTTAACAGGCACCAGTAATATCTGTGGTACTTAAGCCCCACTCACCACATAGTGTCTAATTCAGAATGTCGGGATGTAGCCCTGGCATTTCCATTTTAAATCCTCCACAGTGAAAAGGCAAAGTAAATTATTTGAGATTCATTAAGTAAAAGGAAGTAGGCTGGAGGAAGCAATCGAGGAATGAAATGTACATAAACAAAATGCCTAACTAAACCTTGATTATCTTCAATTCCTACTTGATGCTAATCTTTCCTGAGCTTTTCAGTACAACCTTCACATTATACCTTATAAATTGTTCCCACCTGCAGGAGGCAAGATCCCAAAGCTTCACCATCATAGTTAGTATTCCAGAGAGAGGCAGTAATTTTCATTTTAACTTCCTCTCTCTCTGAATAGTCCTTGCATCTTGCCTTTCTTATGTTTCATTTTCCAGAAATAAAGCTTGACTCTTCAAACATTACTGAAGCTCACTGGCTGAAAATAGATCCCCAGTTTATATCATTTATTCAGGCTGAGTTTATACCTATCACTAATTTTCTTCAAATGTGAGGAACTGGCAATCACATTGCCCTTAGAGTTGCTGTCTCCACTGTATGGACTACCACAGTCTTTTAGCATCAGTAAGCTAATATGCCTGGTGGATACATGACACCACAGCAGAGACAACGGAAATTTTACAGACACACTGTGGAGATGTGGTCCCAATTCTAACGCAGCATAGAGTTGTGTGCATTCAGACTTAAGAACACAAAGTGAAAACTCCATACATTAGATAGGATTTTTAAGATACTTGCCTATGAACTCTTTTTTTTAAATCACCATCCTTTTACCTCTACTTAGAACATCCACCTACTATGTAACTGGCACATAGTAGGCATCAACAAATATTTATTGAATGAATAAATATGTGAGCATATTCAATTGGAAAAAGCAATATGACACATAAAAACACTTCTCAAAAACATAAAAATGTATAGGCATTCTAACATAGAAATCCAAAATTTTCCAATAAAAGTATACTGAATATATTCATATAGACTATGGAGAAAGAGAATTAGATTTCACAGAGACCTGCTCCTCCTACACAGTTAATGCTACTTTAGTGGAACAGAGCCTCACTCAGTAATCACCAGATCAAAATCTGAAATTCTCTTCTTGAGTTTTTTGACAAATAAGTGAACTGTTACTTACATAATTGATACTTTCTTGTGAGAAAAGCAGGTTTTTTAAGTTTGGTGAGTCTATATCTTGGTCTGGTCAGCTGGGAAAGGCTTTTGGGTGTAGGAAAGTCCAATTCCTTGACTGGCTTGTCTGTTCTGTGATTGGCAGAAATAGCTCTTCCTGGACTTTTATTGATAGCAATAGCCACTCCTAACTTAGTATATAATACTCCCTTTGCTACCAATAAATTGTCTAATCCTGCTCCCTCAGTTGCATCTAACTTTAAAGAGGGGACTGTGTCTCACCACTTTCATCTCTGCGTGGAAACTATTCTTCTTTATTTAAAACTATTTTCTTTATTTAAAACTATTCTATTTTATTGGCTTAATTGTATGTATTCAAAGAATTATCAACTCAACCAGGGCTGGCTACTCCACTCTTTGCCCCCAGAAATTATCCAAGGGATTTTTAACCTATCTTATACCTGTGAACTCATTCCCAGAAAACAATAATAATACCTAATATTTACTGGTTTGAACTATGTGCCATAAGCACTTAACATATTATTATCTAATTTAACCCTTTCAACAACTCTAGGAATAGGCACCATGGTTGTTGCTAATTTAGAGAGAAAGAAATTAAGGCACAGAGTAGTTAATTAAGGATGCCTAAAGTAATACAGCTACTAAGGGATGAAGCCAAGATTTGAGAGTCCACACAATGAGCCATATTGCCATTCAAATAAAGCACCGGGTAGAAACTCCTCAGCAAAGAACGGAAGCTGTAGGAAACAGGTAAACTTCTCTCATCATCCTCGGATACTGGGAGTAGTGCAATGAAAGGGAGTCGGTCCTAGGAAGCATCTGGTACCAAATCCTAGCCCCAGCCACAGACAAGTACAATGTGTCTTATAAGAATCTATGATTTGCCTAATGCATATGGAGAATTTAATAAGTATAACTTCCTTGCTCTTTCATGTACGTGTTTTTTACAGAGAGATAAACGAGCTAAGGTATAATTTAGTCATTTCAGAGACTAAATTTGTCAGGGTAAAAAGTCACAGTAGAAAGAGGATCTTTTTGTTTGTACCCACTGGCCAGGCCTGAGCACTAAAACCTACAATCACGCATCCTATCGCCTCGCTTACAAGGGAAGAATCCATTCTTTTTCTCATGTGGGCCTCCTCAGTTTTATTTCCCATCTCTGAGCCTCAGAACACATTAATTCTTAATTATGCTTACTCAGAGCCCCAATCCATAATCCTTACGTAGGCAAAACCATAATGAAAAGACTGAATAATTAGCACTTCCAACATCATTCAGGCTGAGAGATTTATTTTGTTTGTTTGTTTGTTTGTTTTAAAGAAAAGTCCTGGGACTTGGATTAAAATGAGTCTGCAGGATTAATGAGTTAAATCCTATCTTTCTTATCAGATTGGCCCCACTAAGAAACAATTCCAGGACCCTTAGAGTATTCTGTGAATGCGTCACCAAATGTTAAAGAAGAATAATAAGGACAATAATTAAAAAAAGCAATAATCTTATCTGAATATGATTATAGCAACATGATAGGGATAGAAAAGGGAAAGTATTTCCAAAAGTACAGCATCAACAAGAAAAGATTCCTCACTGGCAAAGACAACTCAGTGGAGACTCTTAGTACATAATTTATCCCACTGCCTTGTAGTAGATACCTGCAACAACGTTAGCAATCAAAACCTCTAGATATTGCAAGTGTTGTCAGCAGACAACCCTCAGCTATCAGCCCTCTCTAGAAATTGCCCTTGGCAACAGAGAGCTCTCTGTCACCCAGGATCAGCTTGCATCCAAAAACTGGTTGATGTGGGAGTCTGAAGGTTCAGTCTCCTCAGCGCCAGGGGAGTCAACTCTGAAGGGCCATCCCAACTTTAGAGCTCCCAAGAAGGTGTGGTTAGACCTTTGTGGAGACTGCATTGCCGCTCAGCTTTTTCCTTTGCCAAATCCCGCCTCCTTCCCTTCCACAAATGTTGATCCCAAGAGTACTCCCTGATAAATGTTCTGCATGCTAATCTCTGTCTCTGAGTCTGCTTTTTAGGGAACTCAACTTGCAATACCGGGGCACTCAAATTCTTTGCTTCTAACAATAAAATGTAAGTATTACTTTATAAAAAGGAAGAATATGTTCTTTATAATCACTTAGTAATAAAACATGTTATTGTTTGGGTATTTTAAAATTACCTGTTACAGAACTACTTTCTGTTTTTTTGTTATGGCCTATAGCCATCCAGATTTCTATAGGACTGGTTTTCCAAAGGGGTCTGTCATAGACATTTGGGACATAGTGAAGAAAACTTATTATGACAATCATCTGCCTTCCCTCTCTTCTTAGTCCCTTCTGTTCATGGTCTGGTCTCTCAGAAAATCTCTTTCCCTAATCTTTTATTAGCTAATAGGAGCATGTGGAGAATATTTGAAAAATTTTCCCTTTATTATTATTATTTTTGTTGTTGTTACATATCCCTCCCCTCTCTGCTTGCTCTTGCTATGTGTTCATTTTTTGTGTTCTTCTATGTCTGCTTTTTGTCTGCCCCTGCTGTGGTGACGTGCCGAGTCAGCTCACTGCGCAGGCGGCTTGCCCCGCTTGTGGGCAGGTCTGCTTCCGTTCCCAGGCAGCTTTTGCTCCATTCACAGGTGGCTTTGCTCTGTTCGCAGGTGGCTCGCCCTGCCTGTGGCGGCTTTGCCCTGCCCGTGGTGGCTTTTTGCCCCACCCACGGTGGCTTTGCCTTCTCAGGTGGTCTGCCCGCTCGGAGAGGTCCCCGGAACTGAACCCGGGGCCTCCCATGTGGTGTAACCAGCGCCCTATCCACTGGGCTACAGCCGGCCCCAAATTTTCCCTTTATTAGAGAAGCTGTGGGTTTATAGAACAATTATGCATAAAATACAGGATTCCCATATAGAGGGTATTTGAATTTTAATAGAGAAAAGAGAAGTCTGCAAACCTTTCAAGATGGAGGTGCAGATCTGAATTGCCAACAGAAGATTTTCAGACACCACGACTAGAGAAAGAAAGGCAGCCTGCCCAGGCTCTGAGACAGATATTCTCCTAAAACACATTTAGTAGTCTCTAATTAATCATACCTTGTGCCAAGAGTCCTCATCCACTTCATAATAACACCTCAGTAATACATTAGCTTGAATTTCAATTCTGGATTTAATTCATTTTTAAACCTACCTGGTGTCAAAGATAAAATGGTTCATAAAACAGATAAGGACCCAGCCCTGGAGGAGCTTACATTCTACTGGGGAGAGGCAAAGAAATAAACATAATAAGAGCAATGGAGAGAATAAAGTAAGATTAAGATAGAGGACAACTGAGGGAGGGGGTGGTGGCCATTTTAGCTGTGAGAGGTGGGGTCAGTGAAGACCTTTCTGAAGAGGTAACAGAGGTAACACTCTTAAGAAATACAAGGCTAGCACAACATAGTGAACATAATTAACAGCATTGAATTACATATTTGAATGTGGTTAAAGGGGAAATTTTAGGTTGTATATATGTTAATAGAATAAAATTAAATAAACAGGATTGTATAACACAAACAGTGAACCACCTTGTAAATTATGAACTATAGGTAATAGTACAATTAAAAAAATGTACTTTCAAGACTGTAACAAATGTACCACACTAATGCAAGGTGTTAATAATAGGGTGTTGTATGGGAACTCTGTAATTTTTGCATGATTTTTCTGTAAACCTACACCTTCTATAATTAAAAAATGAAAGAAAGATGTACAAGGCATTTCTTCCTGAAACCTATAATATATATTTTCAATTCTTGGTTCAAAAATCCTAACCACACAACTCAGTTAGACAATATATGACCTCTAACTCCCTTTGCACCATTGAAATGATAATTCTACAAATCTTGACTGGATGAGGGCAAATTGATTTTGGGGGAAAAAACCTAGTGTAGGTTTGGAAGACAATGTGAAAAAAGGAATTTTATATATGAACACTCTAAAAGCCATTGCTGAAATGGGGGAGGGGTGTTATAATTTACACAAATAGCTTTTCTTTCATGCTCTTTACCGTGGTTTGGCAAAAGACTGAAAAAATCAAGTCATGATTGCAGGACTACATATAAACTGCTGACCTATCAGTTTATACTTCAGAATTCAGTAAGAAATCCAGGCTCTTCATCTATGAAACAGCACCAGCCAGCCCATCATCTGCCAACCACCTCTCTTCTGGTAGTGAGAATTGCATGGCATTGTCCACAGAGAGTGGAAAGCTTCTCTAGAATAAACAATAGTATTTTAATTGCTCCTTTAAATGATTTATGATGATTATGAGTCAAGCATAGAACACAATAGGATTTACTTAAAAAAAAAAAAAAAAAAACTCCACGATAAACATTGAGCATCACAAGCCTTGCGTTCCTGTCTCACTCTGCTACTAATTGGCTATGGTGCCTTCTCCTGGTTTCCTTATATTTCTGATACTGGAATAGTTATTCCTTTAGTCACACAGGCTTGAAGCCTCTCAGTTTTGACTCCTCCTTTCTCTACCTTTCATTGTCTAATCAAGTCACATGTCCTCTTGATTCTACATGCACAGTGCCAATCTACTTTCAATTCCATTTCCACCAACCTAGGTTAGGCCTTGAAAATGAATTATAATGTCCTAAACATTTTCCCTGTATCCACTCTCTCCCTTTTGGAAAATCTACTTTACACCTTGTGGCCAAATTATTCTCCATTAAGTACAACCCTGTTCATGCCATTTGTTAATTAATAAAATATCCACTGGGCACCTAGTAAGCGCAAAAAGAAAATACAAGGTTGTCCTCATGAAACCTGTAATTTGGGGTCAATTCCTAGTTCAAAGTCCCTAATTCTAGAATTTCCATTAAAAGTAACCTTAGCAGTTATCTAGTCCATGCATGAATCCTTTATATGAATCTCTATAAATGGTAAGTGGATAGCTGGGTAAAAGCATATCCAGTCTGTACTTAAACACGTCTAAGGATGGAATTTTCACACTGTTAACAAGGAGCCCAATATTTGTTCAAGAAGCTGGAAATTTTCTAAGTTCTTCCTTCAGAAGTGCCTTCTGCTTACCATTTAAATGCAAGCTTCTTGGCTACATTCAAGGCCTTCTGT
>PVKH010016900.1:0-15584 GCA_004027955.1 Chaetophractus vellerosus | reverse complement strand
GAACAAAGGAATCCAGAAGCCTGAACCCTGGAGACGTCGGCAGCCATCTTGCTCCAGGGCATGGACTCTGGTATGGGAAGAAATTTATGCTTTGTGGCCTAGTAACTGTAAGCTTCTACCCCAAATAAATACCCTTTATAAAGACCGACCAATCTTTGGTATATTTCAAAAGGCACGCCTGTGGCTGACCAAAACATGGCCCAAGTAAAAAGTGTTCAGGAAAAACAATAGAATAGATTCTAAGCAACAGATAAAAGAATTAAGGAGTCAGCCAGCATTAATGACAATCTGAAGAATTTATGTTTATTTTTACAACAGGAAAAACCTGAAGAAAAAAAAAGACTGTATTATGAAGCAAAACATAGCACAATTTTGAGCAATTTGTGGAGGGTATGAAAAGAGAAACCATGTGATCCTCATGTGGTTTATGAAGTTGAACCTAGAAATTTAAACCTAGCATGGTACTTGATGGCAGAATGAAACATTTTATGTAATCATATTAATGTTAAAATCTACCTATAATCAAAACATAAGAGGATTTATGTATGGTTGTATAAATGGTATCGTTACTTAGCAAAGTAAAAAGTAACTATATATATAACATGTTGTTGAGGGGTGGGTGAAGAGGTAAAAGGAAGAAGAGGATACTATTCTTGAACATAGTGATCAATCGGGAATATTATCTAAAGTTGCTGTGACAGGAAATGGAGATTTTAATATATTAAAAGTAAACAGAGGGGCCGGCTAGATAGCTCAGTGGATAAGAGTGCCGGTATACCACATAGGAGGCCCCAGGTTTGGTTCCCAGGGACCTCTCCAAGCGTGCAGACGGCCTTGAGGAAGGCAAGCCGCCATGGGCGGGGCAAAGCCTCTGTGGGCAAAGCAAAAAGCCACCACGGGCAGGGCGGAACCCCCACAGGCATGGCAAAGCCACCCGTGAAACATGGAGCTGCCGCCTGCGAAGCCTGGCAGCCCGCAAAACACAGAGCATTGCTGCCCGCAAAACATGGAGTGGAGCCGCCTGTGAAAACGGAATGGAGCCACCCACGAACGGAGCAAGCCCCCTCCGCAGAGAGCCGACTCGGCGCGTCGCCGCAAAGATGGGGGGAGACAAGAAGCAGACATAGAAAAACACAGAAGAATGGACATACAGCAAGAGCAAGCAGAAGGGGGTGGGGGGGGTATGTAACCAAAAAAAAAAAAAAGTAAACAGATAACCCAAAGTAAAATTAAGGAGAGGGAGGATGGAAGAAGGATAGTAAGATGCTGATTAAACATAGTAACAAAATTAATAAACAGTAAGTAGAAAATTAGAGTACTCAAATATACCTTAATAATCTTCAAGTCCAGTGGCTATAAATAGTGACAGGTCTTCAATTTCTCAAATGCTCCTATTACTTATTAAAGTATATATTTCAGCTTAATATTGGGGGGGGAATTATTATAGATATTTGCTTTCTTATAAGAGAGTCTCTAGTTGAAAATCTTTATAAGATATAATGGTTTTTCAAGTGATTTCATTTTTTTTTGGTTTCAGTTACAGAAATATTGGCAGAAAAAGTAAAAAGCTGAAGTTGGGTATAAGGATATTACAAGACGACTGTAATTATCCAAAATGTTTCTTTTAAAAGAACAGTTGCTACTAAATATTTCATTGCTAACATTTGGTTTAAAACATAACTACATGAATTCTATGGCATTCTGCATCTGAACTTTGCAGCTGGTCTCTGATTTCCATCAGCACCTAAGACTATAGCTAGGCTAAGCTTTGGAAATTGAGCTTTAAAAAAAAAAAAAAAAGATGTGCTGTACTTTCTGCATTATTTTTCTGTGACTCAACAACTGCTCTAATAAAAAAATTAAATAAGTATTGAAACAGTACGATGTGAACTCACTTGAACACTAACACATACATAGCTTTTTGCTTTAATTGTTGCAGAATAAAATATTTCCTACATAAATAAGTACCAGTGCAACTTAATTAAACAAGTATCTGTGGACACCCATTAGACGCTATAATATAGATTCTGCCAAGGATACAAAAACACATCACAAAGCAGAGTATAGAAGATTGGATTTGAAACAGAGACAAATAACTTAATATTCAGCAAACAATTCCTGCCCTGGAGGAATAGGCATTATTTTATACAGTGTGAATATGATGAAAAAGTTTTTTAAAACACCCTTTCCCGGGGCATATGGGAATCCCTATAATTTTTGTGTAACATTTAGGTAATCTAAGTATCTTAAAAAAATATACATATTTAAAAAAAAAATCACCCTCTCCCTCAAACATGCTAAAAGATGAACGAGTATATGAACAGAAAGAAAAATGCTTAAAAGGGGTAGGGGTGGGACAAGAGGCATAATTGTATGGTTATAGTCTATTTTTCCTGTAAAGACTAAAACCAAGTAAGGAGCCAGACATCTTGAGTTAGAGTCGCAAGTCTGTATTTACAAGCTGGATAAACTTTAGGCAAATACTTTACTTCTCAAGACCCCATTTTCCTCACTGAAACATGGGACTAATCCCTTCTTCCCTGACTTCTTCATTGGATTGTTTTGTTAATCATTTGACAAACATTAAGCGATTATAATTTGCAGGGCTTAAGCCAGAGGTAGAAGATAAATAGGATGAAATCTCAAGGGTCTCCTGGTCTAGTGAGAAATCCAGGTATGTAAATAAGTAAGTATAATTTAGTATGTGTGTGCTGTAATAAATAAATGCTATGGAAATACAGAAAGGGGAAAGAGGCTCTACATAGGGGAGTGAGGCCAGGAATATTTTTCACATATTACATATGGGCTGAAGATAGCCGCCAAGCCAATAAGTGTTTGGGGAGGAGCAGCTATAGGAAAAGGCTCAAAGTAGCAGAAACAGCATAAGCACAAGCAGAGCAGTTCTGAAAGGCCTAGGTGAGTGTGAGGCAGTGCAGAAAGGCTAGATTGTAAGGTGTGGGGGTAAATATAGAAAATGAGTTATAGAGAAGTGGTCTGGTGCTAAATTGTGAAGAGACATAGCAAATTTATGAGATTGCGCTTGAGATCAGTGTTCCTCAAACTCTTTTCCTGTGATCACATGCATGAGGATTATAAGTGAGAAAACTTGTTAAAATGCAGATTCCCAGGCTCATAGATCCACTGATTCAGATTTCTAGGATCTGGGTAATCTGCAGTTTAACAGATTCCTCAGGTGACTCTTATATAACCAAAGTCTGAGAAGCAGCTAGGTCACTAGGAGTTATTAAGCTTTAAGCAGGGGTGACACAAGATCAGTTTTGTATTTTATGGTGAAAATTTCAGCAGCAGTATGGAAGCTGCTTCATTTCTCCCATAGAATCTATTTATTACAGCACATACACTAAATAGTGCTAATTATTCACATGTCTGATAATTTTGGCAGCACTGTAAAAGGGGGGGGGGTAGAAAAGTTGAGAGACTGGACTTGGATATAAGGCGGTGACTATGAGAAAAGATAAGAACGAAATGAAGAAATAGTTCCAAGAAATAATAACAGACTTGGTAATCAGTTTGGCAAATCAGAGAGGATAGAGTCAAGGTTAAAAGAAATTTCTGAGGCAGGTAATTATGTTATTATATTAGAACAGAAAAGGATCACATATAATAGATGTGAAAACATTTTAAAAATGAACTGCTACTAAATGTAAAGTATTATTAATCAGGTTCCTTTCTAGAGTGCTTCCCGCACTTCAATTCTTCTTAACTTAAATGTGGATTGTATTCATAATTCTTTTAATGTAAAAGTAACCCATGCTTATTTTAGAAATTCATTCACTTAAATACTGACTGAAATGTATACTATGGGTCTGGAACTGTGCTCTGTTCATACTGAAAATACAGTGGAAAACTGATGAATGAGAAAAACCAAACAAAAAATGTACTCGAGACAACCATTATTACTATTTTTTGATATATTTACTTATAGCCTTTCTGCTGCATATACATTTTGGTTTTGTTGAATACTTAAACTGTTAAATTTTCCATTATTATATATAATGCTACAAATGGAACTATTGCATGTTAATTCCATGTTAATTAAAAGTTATGCTAATTTTTAAGACATGAAAATTGCCAACTTGCTTTCCAAGTTGCTAATGGAAATATGCAGGCAAACGCATTTCATGACACCTTCACTAGTAACAACAACTTTTTAAAATCTGAAAGGACTATAGGGCCAGTTCTCCTTCATTGCTCTTGGTTTTTCCGCTTAAAATTGATGTCACTTTCACTTATTTACTCTCAGGCAAAATTAAGAATTATTTTGTTAATTTCTCAAACACATTTTTAAAAATTAGAATTATGCTAATCCTCAAACTTACCTTGAGAAAAATTGCTATTTGTAATATATGAACTTCCTATTCAGGAACATTATATACCTCTATCTCCTCCTCCCTGCTATATTTCCCAATAGAATTTTTAAGGTTTCTTTACATGGGGCCACATATTTCTCATTAGCATATTTAATGTTTTATGTGGCTGTTATGATTTTTTCTATTATTTTTCCTAAACAATTACTGCTATCATAGAGAACTACTGATTTTAAAATATTTGTCTTACATCTAGTTATACATTTTTATTAATTCTAATAATTTTTCAGTTGACTCTTGGTTTTTCTAGGAATGCAAACATATGACACCAAAAAATGGTAATTCTGCAGCTTCATTTTCAGTATTTATTCTTTTTCTTTCTAATTTATGTCTTATTGCATTGATCAGAACTTCCAGAACAATGTTATATAATAACATAGTGATAAAGGGTTTCCTATATTTTTAAAAATGGTTGCTTCTCTAGTGTTTTTCCATTAACTATTATTTTAGCTTTCAATTTTTTTTTTTTTGGTTACATATCCCTCCCCTTTCTGCTTGCTCTTGCTGTGTGCTCATCTTTTGTGTTCTTCTATGTCTGCTTTGTCTCCCCCCGCTGCGGCGACGCACCAAGTCAGCTCACTGCACAGGCGGCATGCCCAGCTTGTGGGCAGCTCTGCTTCCGTTCCCGGGCAGCTTTGCTCCGTTCGCAGGTGGCTCGCCCTGCCCGTGGCGGCTTTGCCCTGCCCGTGGTGGCTTTTTGCCCTGCATGTGGTGGCTTTTTGCCCTGCCCGTGGCGGCTCTGCCCTGCCCACGGTGGCTTTGCCTTCTCAGGCGGTCTGCCCGTTCGGAGAGGTCCCCGGGAACCGAACCTGGGGCCTCCCATGTGGTGTACCAGAGCCCTATCCACTGGGCTACAGCCGGCCCCAGCTTTCAATGTGATATATTTTGTTAAGGAAATTTTCCTCCATTCCTGGTTTTTAAAGAGTCAATACGAATTTATCAGTACCTTCTCCACATCTACTGATATGATGTCTATTTTCTCTATTGATCTATGCATCAGAAAATTTCATATTAAATCATCTTTCTTATGAAAAATCCTACTTGGTAATCATAAAATAGACTTAATATACAGTTGAATTATTTTTGTTACTATTTTATTTGAGTCTACATTTTTAAAGTTTGTTTGCACAAGCTCATTTCTGAGCACAGTACTCTGGAAACAGGTCTTTCAGTCAGCCACCCAGCAACAAGTTTTCAGGCTCATAGAAGTGGTTTGCTTGGTGTTACATAGTTAATGAGCATATTAGAACAGGCAGGCTGAATATTCTGGTTCTGAACTAGAATTATAAGCAAATCTCTTTCACTAATTAAGCATTCCCTTCGCACCTAATGTGTGAGAGATCATGTCTTCTTAGGCTGGTAGTCATGATGTCTTTTGGCCTGCTAGCAAGAAGGACACATGGCAGCTCAGGGAACACTTTTCCGCTTTTAAGGCTCTAGGGAAAGTACTTCTCCATACAGCAAATCAAACAGGACATTCATAAATTGGGTATTTGTAAAGAGGGAATAAATATTACATATGGAAGTGAGAGTAACATGTAGATTTGTCACCTTATTTACATTTTCTATCACTCAGCCTTTCCATTTCTCTATGCAAAGCGGATAGCAGAAACCCACTCAGAATTTTCATAAAAGAAATTCTGCCCAGTATGTTTGAGCTTCCTTTAAAAAGTCCACAAAAGAACATATAAAAGAATAGATACGAGAAAGGAAAGAAAAGTAAATAATGGTAAATATGGTGGTCACAGAACCAGACATTACAAGATAGCTGTAATTTCTAATATTCTTTTCCCATATAGTTCTAATATGACTCAAGAGCAATCTATTTGGGGAATGAAGCAGATTTTTCAAAAGTGCCTTCAAAATTTGGCTGGGAAAATAGGTTTTTTTGTATACCACCT
Source organism: Chaetophractus vellerosus (assembly GCA_004027955.1). Lineage (NCBI taxonomy): Eukaryota > Metazoa > Chordata > Mammalia > Cingulata > Chlamyphoridae > Chaetophractus > Chaetophractus vellerosus. The sequence goes on along the minus strand of PVKH010016900.1, from coordinate 9,295 downwards.
TGTACAGAGATATATAAAAGATAATTTATATACAGTTATTTAGAACACACAATAAAATTATATATGCGATAAAATATATGTAGTATTAAAAAGAGTACTTAAAAGTATTTCAGAGGGAATACTCATGTACAGATGACAGATTTATTGTAGCCACCTTGGAGACCAACACAATTGCTCAGTAAGTCTATAACAGCAGCTTTTCTTCCAGCAGTTTCTCTTCTAGGTGTTTATATGGTTAAACACTAGAGGCCCGTTATTAGAGGCCACGCTGTACGAACATTACTTAAGTTTGAACACTAGAATCACACTCAACACAGAAAGATGATCATACCTAGGCAGTGAGACCAACTGAGGGGATAGCAAAAAATCCACATCTTTTCTTCTCATTTCTACTTTGAGTGAGATGTGACTGCAATATTAAAATTACTTTTGTTATGTTTCTACTTCTGGCTGAATTCATGTAGTTGAATTGATGTAAATTAAATGTGATGAAATTCTACTGTACTAATTAGATGTGAGACTTCAGTTTCTTAATGTGTGAAATGGAGAGACTCCCTGTATACTGCAGTATTACTGTGAAGATTAAGGGAGATGGCATATAAAATGGCCATAATGTTCACATACTATTCACAACACTGGTACACAGTAGGTATATAATAAAAAATAGTCCCTTTTCCCCTTCCCTAGATTCATGATATTAAAGTTTGGGTTTGAGGTAGCTCAAAATATACATAATAATGCATACATTTGAAAATCAAGGAAATTTTCTCCCATAGATAACTATAATTCTTTGTGATGCCATTTAAAAAGAAATTGTTATTTCCTAACTTCAATACCTGGGTTAGTCATAACCATACAGTTTGACATCAAACTCTTGGTTAGTATGGGACAGTCCAATGTCATGCTATTTTTTTTAATCCTGCAAACCACTCCCTCAAAATCAACTAAATTCTATAGTTTTACATGCATTAAAAATATTTTGAAGTATGATTAATAAACAAATAAAAATGGAAATAACTTGAACAATTATACCAAAAAATTGCAGATATCTTCTGGAGCAAACTCTATGTAAATTAATAATAACAAGTTATGTAGTTTTAAAAAAAGTATGTGGGCATTATTATTAAACTAGTTTATGAAAAAGAAAGATTATGTGATCAACTTAAGAACAAGTTACTTTGTATAACTAGCAAGAGCTTTCTAGCCAACACCTCTAAAAAGCAAGAGGTAGAAAAAATAAACTGATATATGTTTCTCATAAACTTAAATAGAGCTGAAGTCTCGTTTATATAAGGTACCAACGACAGAAATAATCACACAGAAACTTGTATTAATGGCAGTAGGTAGCTATCTTCTCAATTAAAGGCACAGACTTAGAGACTGTACCAAAGGAAATAACGACACATGGCTGCTTTTCTTATTTTCAGATAAATAACTTGTAAGGTTTACACAGTGTCCAGTGAGTGCTAACTATGTAACAAACAGAATGATATACAAAAGAGCTAAATATTGTATTCAATAAAGACTTCATAGCAGGTAGAATGGACAAGTGAGTTACAAGCACTTTTGAAACATGACAGGAGAGTTCTATAAAGGCCATGCAACATAGGGACTATATGACAATATTATACAACTATTGCCTTTACTGCATGAAGAAAGACAGGGAAAGGAAATACTTAGTAACATATAACAAGTACTGCTTCAATGGCAGAGTGCTTTTAAGACATCTGCTGGGGATTCTGAGATTTCAGGAATGGACAGGGAAAAGTAATCCATAGCAAGTTCAGGCTATATATGGAAAATGTACATCCATTTACTTAATACCATTTGTCTATTAATTCCTCATTCCTATTAAGCTAAATTTCCATATGCTAATTTCTCTAAGGACTAGGTACCAACTCGAATTCAGATTCCTAGAGGTAGAATGCAACTTAATAAATTGTAATAAACCAAAAAAAAAAAGCAAGCAATAAAGAACTGAAAACTAATAGAATACTGTTAGAATATAATCTCATATATATGTCCACTCTCCAGAGACTGAATTCGCCCCTAAATACACTGATGAATATGGCATGGTTCTTGCTCTCAAGGAGCTCACAGATATTTATTGAGTGCTTACTATGTGCTAGGCACTATTCTAAATGCTTTAATGTATTGCTCATTTAATTTCCATAATATTATGATGCAGGTACTGTTATTATCTCTCTTTTACAGATGTGGAGATCTATATTACTTATAGAATATTTAACCTAGACAGGTTACATAACTCAACCAAAGATACAAAACTAGTAATCTTCACCATCTGGTGACAGTCTGGCTCCAGAGCACAAGCTCATAACCATTATGCCATAAGTTTAAGAGAAAGAAGGGAAAATTAAAGAAGCCTAAGTACAATGATCATGTTTTGTGGATTTTCTAAGACTGTCCTGACTTCATATATTCTGTTCTGTTGTCAGATTACCTGCCTCAACTTTGTTTGGGAAAAAAATTATTTGCAGGAAGAGTGTACTAATTTACATCTGATATTTATACATACAAAAGAGACTAAAGCAAGATACATATGGCTGTGTTTTAATGGCTATACAACTAGTAGATACATTTAGCTCTATATTAGTAGTGCCTGTGAATGTCACATGGCTGTAAAAAGGAAAGGGCTGGCTTTCATTGCACGGAAATAGTTATTCAAAGTGATTTTGAAGAAATCTGGAGTCCCACAATATAACGAGGAAAACTGAAAGTTTTAAGCAAGTGATCATTTCCAGTGAAGAAAAAGCAAGCAGTGACCTCAGGCATCACTTTCTGGGTAGGGAAGTAGAGCCTGGATTTGAGTCCTCCTTTGAGGTAGGAGTATGACTGTTACTGGTATCAAACAGGGCTTTGCTTTGGATCCTTCCAAGGTATTCCCTGCTTTTGTTCCTTTCTGTACCATAGTCCTGGCTTAGGCCTTAATATCAATTTCTCTCCAGTTGGCATTCCTAGCCTCCTCGGAGTGAGGGTTCTGTTCAAGGGAGCATTCAGACACAGGCTAGCTGTGGGTGCTGGGCACGATGCCTTAGCTACCTCATGAGGGTGCAATGACAGCTGGGAACTGTTGGGAGTGGAGGGACTTAGTAAGAGACTAAGGAGGGGGCCTTGGCTTCAGGGAAAGTTCATTACCACTTAAGGAACTTTCCACCCAATGACTGTTTAACTTGTTAGTCATATCTTTTTTTTTTTTTAATTTTATTTTATTATTATTATTTTTTTTGTTACACATCCCTCCCCCTTCTGCTTGCTCTTGCTGTGTGTTCATTTCTTGTGTTCTTCTGTGTCTGCCCTGTCTCCCCCCCGTTGCGGCAACGTGCCGAGTCAGCTCACTGTGCAGGTGGCTTGCCCTGCTTGTGGGCGGCTCTGCTTCCGTTCCCGGGCGGCTTTTGCTCCGTTCGCAGACGGCTCGCCCTGCCCGTGGTGGCTTTTTGCCCTGCTCACGGCGGCTCTGCCCCGCCCACAGAGGCTTTGCCTTCTCAGGCGGTCTGCCCACTTGGAGAGGTCGCCGGGAACTGAACCCGGGGCCTCCCATGTGGTGTACTGGCGCCCATCCACTGGGCTACAGCCGGCCCCCTATTCATATCTTCTATTACCTTCAATAAAATTCTTTAAAATGTTAAAAAAAAAAAAAAAGAAAAAACAAACAGTTCCCCCACTATAAAATTACTAGTTTTCTAAATTGCTTTTAGTTTTAATATCGATGTAATTATCAAGACAGGCATAGAAACTGCTTTGAAATAATTATTTAACTAAATACAACTGGTATTTAGTTAGAAAAGAATACAAACATCATTTTCATAAATACTTTAAGACACTGTATACCAGGATCTCAACTGCAAATAATAATAGATTATTATATATGTATATATATTTTTTAAGACCTCCCCTCCACCCTCCACAGTTCTGCAGTTGCTGTCTGCTCTCTGTGTTCTTCTGTATCTGCTTGTCTTCTATGTAGGCGGCACCAGGAACCAATCCTGGGACCTTCCGGAGTGGAGAGAGGCGCTCATTCTCTTGTGCCACCTGAGCTCCCTGGTCTGCTGTGTCTCTCATTGTCTCTCCTCTGTGTCTCTTTTTGTTGCGTCATCTTGCTGCACCAGCTCTCCGGGAAGGCCAACACTCCGCATGGGCCAGCTCGCCGCATTGGCCAGCTTGCTTTTCACCAGGAGGCCCCAGGAATCAAACCCTAGACCTCCTATATGGTAGACAGGAGCCCAATCACTTGAGCCACATCCGTTCCCAGATTATAAAATTTTAATGATACATTTTCATATGGAGAAATTTTTTTACAATGCTGATACTATTAATATTTTTAAGTATAAAAATAATCATTAAAAAAATATAATTCTGGGGCCGGCTGGATAGCCCAGTGGATAGGGCGCCGGCATACCACATGTGAGGCCCTGGGTTCGATTCCCAGGGACCTCTCCTAGCGGGCAGACCGCCTTGAGAATGGCAAGCCACCATGGGTGGGCCGGAGCCGCCGTGGGCAGGGCAAGAAGCTGCCATGGACATGGCAAGAGCCGCCACGGGCAGGGCAGGTCGCCCCCGGATGGAGCGCAGCCAGCCACCCGCGAACTGAAAGCCAGCCGTGAACGGACGCAGAGACCGCCCACAAGCGGGGAAAGCCGCGCCTGCGCAGTGACCACTCTCGGCGCGTCGCCGCAGCAGGGGGAAGGGGAGATATGTAATAAAATAAATAAATCTTTAAAAAAATATATATATAATTCTTTCCTTCACCTGCTGTCATATATGGTTTGATCTCACATTGGCATTTACAGAAGTGCCTGATTTCAATTTTTTTCCTCCAAAATTTTTCCCATTAATGCTGCTTTCCCTGGATGATATGCTCCATAAAACTATGTTACAGAATTTAGCCAAAAACAAAACTCTAAGGTTTTTGAACTTATGAAGAGTTAACCTCTAAGGGAAAAAAGCGCACACATACTTTACTCACTTTTAGGCTAAAGGCAGTCAATTGTTTCAAAATTCAATAGTATTTTAAGGTCTAGGTCTGTAATAAGTCCATCATGAAAAAACTTGGGAAAGTGCATTTCTCAAAGAAAAATAAGCCACAGAAATCTGCTTAGCTTGTTGAAAAATGAGTACATATTCAAAATAACTCTGAATAATATGTCGTTACCTGAGCAGTTTCTGGTTAAAATATATTCAAAAGCTGAATGTAATTTGAATACTAATATAAATAAATCAATAGCATAAACATCACTGCTTTCCAATTAGGAACAATGATATTTTCCCCCAATTTTTCCATACACTTGTCTGCACAAATGAGGATAGACCTAGAGAAAAAATAGACTTACTATGTTTCTGAATTATGTTTCTAAGATTAGAACACAATTTCCGAAAACCAGCTAGTGGGATAGGTTACCAAAGGAAATTATGAAACATACTTTCCTAGAAGTCTTTAACAAGTAAGGATGGTGGCCAGTGGTTATTAAGAGTGCTGTGACAGGTCTGCTGGCTTTCATAACCCTGGCAACTAGTTTGCAATGGATGATCTATTCTTAATGCCTGTCAGTAATTTAACTGCTCCCTGTAACCAGAATGGCCATGCCTGCAATACGTTTGACTCTCCAAAGTCACTGATGGTTTCAGAAAGAAAAGAAAAAACTTCCCACTTCACTCTCTTCTGGTGGCAGCTTTTCTCTGCCACAGAATTTCACACAAGGGCCTTCAAACATGTACACATTTCTAAACAGGCATATGAAAAGATTTTAGCTTCTGAAATCACTGGCAGGAGATATATCAGTAGATCTGAAATTGAACAAACTAATAGACAGTCCTCCCTCTAGGGCTTGGCTTTACTTATTCTTCCTTGAAATAGAATATAGACTTTAAAATGCTGGGGATCTACAGAATTTTGCAGGTGAAGAAATACCTCTCTTCCCCAAGCCAAGTAATTGACCTATGGTCACACAGATAATAGTTGAATGTAGAACCCAGATTTTCTGATTCCTGATCTAATGTTCTTTTCACTATATCCCACAACCTCTCCTTAACTTGTCAATCTTTGTTTAAAATATCTTTAAATAGCATTAGAAATATGCAAATATTTAACAACTTACTAAAGAGTTTTACTTATATACTTCAAATCTATACTCAACAAATGACCAACTAAAAAGACGGGCATGTAGCAATTTACCTACTTTCCAAATAGCTTAAAGTATAGCTACTAATTTATAGAAAGGTAAGAAAAATATTTTGATTTCCAAATATGATTCAATTGCAGAAAAAAAAAATCAATATTTATTAATCACCTATGTTCCAGACACTGTACTAGTGCTGAGGTCAAGCATAACCCACACATGATCTCCTCCTCAAAAAATCTATGCTTAAAATTATCATCATAATATTGCCTTATATTTATGGACTACTTTATCATTTATAAGATGCACTTTCCTGTTGAGGCTTACTAACTCCTAGTGAGTTAGGCAAGTGAATTATGATCAGAGCAGAATGATTCTATCCTAGTGTAGTCTTTTTCCACATTACAACACTGACTTCCTTGGCTTCAACTACATAAATAGTCAAAATCTTAGGTGTACCTGATAAGCATGGTCTGTAAGAATTTTGGTTTTGTTTATCCCACATTTATTTCAAATGACAATGTTCTCACTGATACAAACCCTCCTTTGCAACAATTGCATTTATATGCTAAAAGTTGCTAAAACTTAAGTTACCAAGCTACCTACTAAAATAATATGAAGAAATGAATTTCAATTGTCAGTCCAAATATAAAACATGTTATCCTTGTATTAAGTATAAGTTGAAAACAATAATTAGTATATAAACATATTTTCCTTGTTTTATACAACTTGAGATCATTTAAATTATCTCATCAATTATATGAATTTCCTGGCAAGGAACAAACTACAATTCCTATGGTATCAATGCAGGAAAAGAGGGAAAGATGTTATATCTGCCTCCCCTCCCCTTCCACATATCATAGTAGCACTTTGGGATTGGAATTTAGTCCCTCAGGCACCTAGACCAGAGTTTTATAATTCATACTAAAAAGTTTGCTTTTAGCAATATTAAACTTAAAAAAAAAAGATAACTCTAAGCCATTACTCTTATTACAAACTTACAAATTCTTTACTGGAGCACTTGCTTTAAATTACTCCCCAAACTGTATACTTGGGGAGGGGGAGAAAGAATACCTAAAAATTCTTTTAACCAGGATCTATTGATTCATATATTTCACAAAAGAAGATTAAATGTGAATCAGTTTATAACTATAAAACATCCTCAGTTTAGCCTAATGGTTCAAGAAATAAAATTCAAATTACAAAAGTTATATCTAAGGTTGAAAAACTTTTTTGAGTGATGGAAATCTCAAGCCTTCAAGGTCAATCTTAGACTTCACTGCATGTTGCCTCATATTTCTTTTTTCACAATGGTCCCTGAATTGTAAGATTTGTTGAATAGAGATTTTGCCAAAATCTCTGGGTTTTCTTCTGTAAAACATCCTTAATTTTACTATTTATTTGACAAACATGTGTATCATGTTCAGTGTTGTTTTAAGTACACTTCCAAGCACTTTACAAATATTTACTAATGTAATTCATTTCATCCTCATAACAACCTAATGAATTAAAGTTATCTCCATTTTTTTCAGATAACCTTAATTCTAATTTATACTCATTTTTTGGAGTGATTAACTCTGATTTTACTTATCTTTAAGAGATGGTATAAGGTCATCAGTTTAGACTCTCCTCTCCCCTACATTAGGTATTATGTAAGTATGAATAGCTCGATACTTGCCATTCTGTCCTGGTTCAAACTTGTAGGCATAATTATTTCCCAAATAGGTTGACTAACATCTGGGTGTTTGGCAGTAGAATGGGGTTCGAAGAAAATGAAACCAAAAGTCGCAGTGGTTTTTGGTCCCTAGTCACAGTTGCAGTGTTAGTCAACAAGGTGGAAAATAGGACTGAATACATAAAATGTGTCTTTTATAGACTGAATCATGTCCCCCACAAAGACATGTTCAAGTCCTAAGCCCCAGTCCTGTGGATGTCAACTCATCTGCAAACAGGATTTTCGATGATCTCTTAAGATGAAGCCAAACTAAATTAGGATGGACCTTAATCCAGTATGACTGGAGTCCTTATAAGCAAAGGAAATTTGTACGGTCAGGAGAAGGAAATAAATGGCCATGTGATGGAAGCAAAGTCTGAGTTATGGATTGCTAGCCAGCCACCACCAGAATGCTACAGACTTCAGAGAAATCATGATCTTGCCGACATCTTAAGTTGGGACTTCTGGCCTCCAAATTTGAGAAATTAAATTCCTGCTGTTTAAGCCAACCAGTCTGTGGTATTTGTTACAGCAGCCCTGGCCTGGAAAACTAAGACAGTGTCCTGTTATCTAAGATAAGTCCACTCACTTTCTAAGGAGAAAAGGAATAAATATTTATTAAGCACCTGACCCAGAATAGAAACTCTTGGATTTATATTCTTATTTAATGCAAAAACAACTTTATTGTATAGAACTTACTCCACTATACAGATTAGAAAATCTATCTAAACTAATCCTGCCAGTAAGTGTTGGAGCCAGGTTTTGAACCAAGAAACATCAGATTCCAAGGCCAATATTTTTAATAGTCATAGGTTTTTAAGGCTAGAACACAGACTACCATGTAGAAGACCTAGTCCAATTTCTCTATGTTACAGATGAGAAAACTGATTACCAAAGAGATTGAGACTTGTCCAAGGACACAACGCCAGTGGTGAAACTGGGATTTGAAATCAAGTCTCTTGATTCCCAGTGCAGTGCTGTATTTAATAATGATTCCCATTTTTGCCTTTGTGTGTATGTGTGTTTGGGTTGGGGGCCACTATTGGCATAATTTATATATAATTGATAATATCTCACTGATTTCCAAATGAAATTCATCTACAGCAATTTCAGGGATGGACATTTTTAGTGACCAAAAACAATAAATGTATTTGGCAAGAATAAAGAAAAACATTATGGGAAGTGGATGTGGCTCAAGCAGTTGGGCACCCACCTACCACATGAGAGGTCCCGGGTTCAGTTTCTGGTGCCTCCTAAAAGAAGACGAGCAAGAGAGTGAGTTGATGTGACGTGCTGATGCAACAAGATGATGCAACGAAGAGACAAACGAGGAAACAGAATAAGATACAATAAGCAAGGAGCAGAGGTGCTCAAGTGATTGGGTGCCTCCCTCCCTCCCACATGGAAGGTCCCAGGTTCGGTTCCTGATGCCTCCTAAAAAAAGACA
>PVKH010016899.1:0-15585 GCA_004027955.1 Chaetophractus vellerosus | reverse complement strand
GAACAAAGGAATCCAGAAGCCTGAACCCTGGAGACGTCGGCAGCCATCTTGCTCCAGGGCATGGACTCTGGTATGGGAAGAAATTTATGCTTTGTGGCCTAGTAACTGTAAGCTTCTACCCCAAATAAATACCCTTTATAAAGACCGACCAATCTTTGGTATATTTCAAAAGGCACGCCTGTGGCTGACCAAAACACCACCACTCCCTTAGATTTGATAATTTGCTGGAACAACTCATGGCACTCACTGAAAGGGCTCTACTTATGATCATAATTTTATTATAGTAAAAAGATACAAGTAAGAATAAGTGAAAAGAGACACATAGAGTGAGGCCTGGGTGGGGGTGGAGGGTATCTCAAATGCAAGCTTCTGTATCCTCTCTACGTGGAATCTCACTCCTCTCACAGTAATGTATCTTTTCAATCAAAGAAGCCATTCAGGACTTTGAGTGTTCTGAGTTTATAAATGGTCTCATTATGTAGGCATATTTGATAGACTCAATATCCATGTGGCTGAACTCAAGCTGCAGCCTCCTCTCCCTTCCTAGATGACAGGGAAGTGAACTGATATGATGTGGTTCACAGCCCTACTCCCCTAATCACATGGTTGGCCTTTCTGGTGTGGCCAGCCCCCACCCTAAGGCAATAGGTGTGGCTGGCCCTACCCTGCAACTGTCAGATGTGGTTCTGGACCCAACATGAAGAACAGATGACACTCCAATCAGAGGAAATTGAGAGAATTCAGAGGCTGCTTCTCCAGAAACTGGGGGCAAGGACCAGCCAAGTTTGTCATTATACTATACCAGGGGATGGTGGAAGGAGTAAAGGCAAATTTTTACTTTGTGAATATAGAATGTTTTTTTTTAAAAAAAACATATGGTTACAAGAGTTTTATAAAGTGAATACTTTGTCTTGGATAAATACTGAGGAAATATGTGCAATACTTTAACACTGAAAACTAGACGATGTGGATGAAGAAACTAAACAAGGTAAAATGAATGGAGTCTTTTTTGGAAGATTCAATATTTTTAACATATCAGTTTACTTCAAATAGGTATATGAATCCAATCCAATACCAATCAAAGCCCTACATGTGCATGTTTGTGTGAATATTGTCAAGTTCATTCTTAAATTTGTATAAAATGCAAATGAACAAGAACAGCTATGCAATGGGCAATCTTGAAGAAAAACAAGAATAAATCTTTGTTAGTAAGCAAAACAGTCATCACAAAATAAAGCTATTGTAATTAAGATAGGGTGGGTTAGTATGAAAAGAGAAAAACGAATAAATGGTACATAATAGAAAGCCTGGAAAGAGGGTCAAACATATATGGTCCCTGGATTATGAAAAAGAAGACACTGCACAATGGGCACAAACTCACTTCTCACTTCTCTGTGCCAGTCATTACTTTAAGTGCTGTGCATTTATTAACTTATTCAACCTTCAATTTGGATAGAAATTGATATAAAAGTGAACCTTGAAAATGAACTTTGACCTAATGTCATCATATGAAATATTTGAGAAAGATTGTAAATCTAAATGTGAAAAGTAAAACAACAAAATGTCTAGAAAAAAAGGGGGAATATTTTCATGACTTTGGAGTAGGCAAATATTTCTTACAAGAGAGAAAATCACTAACTATAAAAGCAAAGAATAATAAATTTGGCTATGTATTATTCAGGACAGATTTCTTCATCAAAATGGGTCATTTTTTTTAAGAGACTAAAAGGTCAAATCACTGAACTGAAAGGATATATGTACAAAGCATATCCCAAAATGGGTTATTACTCAGAATAGATAAAGATCTCCTACACATCAAGAAAAAAACATAAAATAATTCAAAAATCTAAAAGGCAAGAACATAATCACATACTTCTCTCTAAAAAAAAAAAAAAAAAAAAGGCCAGATGGACAATAAGCACATTTGATTCATTATAAGTCTTCAGGGAATTGAAATGCAAATTCAAACTCTAGATGTCATTACACTTACATTAGAATGGCTAAAATTAAAAAGACTAACTATACCAAATTTTGAGGCTATTGGGGAACAACTGAAACTCTCCCACATTGCTAGTGGGAGGGTAAATTAGTCCAGTGTCTTTGCTAAAGTGTTTGATATAAATATAACTAACAGATGATAATACTATAACCCAGCAAAGTTCAACATAATTGAGTACAAAGAGAGCAAAATCGAATATTTGTGACACCAAAAGACATGTAAAAGAATATTCATAGCAACTTGGCTCATAATAAGTGAAAACTAGAAATAACATAAAGGTCCATCAACATTAGAACATATAAACAAATTGTGGTTCATACTATGAAAGGATACAGAGCAATGGAAACAAATGTCTACCGTTCCTTTTAACAGAAAAGATAAATCACACAGACTAAAAATTTGAGCAAAAGTAGCCAGACTCAGGGTGCATTACTGTAAGATTTAATTTATAAGAATATGAAAACCAGGCCAAACTAATCTTAGAGATCAGAGTAGTGCTTACAATTGGTGGTCAGTAAATACTGACTGGGAAGAGGAACATGGAGCCTTCTGGGGTGCAAGAAATATTATATCCCTTGATTTGAATATTTTCATGACTGTATGCACATGAAAAATTCATCAAACTGTATTTGTATAAAAGTTATATGTTAAACTCCAATAAAAATGTAAAAACCAAGAAATACAAATAGCAAACATTTACAACTCACTTCTGTGTGCCAGTCATTACTTTAAGTGCTGTGCATTTATTAACTTATTCAACCTTCAAAATAATCCTCTGTTACAATTATGCCCAAAGATGTTTTGTGCCTCATTGAGGCATAGACAGAATGCATAACTTGCCGAAATTCACACAGTTAAGTGGTAAAGCTGGAGCTCAAACTCAGGGAAGATTACCTCTGAGTCTGGAATCATAAACACTATACTATGTCTTACTTTATAGAAAGTCAATGGGAATTATAAACACATTATTGTTATGTAACTGTTAAGTTCATGAGCATGACTCATGGGTTGTAATCAGAAAGTTTCTTTTTTATTTCTCCCAGTCTCCTACTAATTTTATACCACAAGGCTCCATTACATCACTGGTCAATCCTGAGTAACAAAAAATATAATTGATTTACTTTAAGTTAGAGTTTCAATTCAATAATTAAAATGTCCCATCAAAGGTAAAAATCAGAACTCAAATTTTGATTTAAGTCGAGTCTACTTCCCTTCACCCAAGTAATGCCTATTGCAAGATAACTGGCTGCTATGGGGTGAGGAGGCAGAGATAACCATTTTCTTTTTTCTCCATCTAGTGGGCCAACTTGCTGAATTAGGTTTCAAGAACCATCCATAATTGGAACAGATAAGGAGGATAGTTCATACTCGATAATGCCATGGAAAATTAGCAATCTTGCTCTCTGGGCTTGACAGAGCATTGCAACTAGTCTTTCTGGATTTGTGTTCTGCACAATAGTGCATATCCTGGGGTAAGTATGGGATATTTAATACAGTACAGATGCCCAAGGGTAATCTTTGTGGAGCCCAGGTAAGAGCATAAAGGAGTCTATCTAGCAAATTTCTAAATATTTCAAAGTTAAAAATTAAGTTAACACATTGTTAAATAAAATACAGTATACTGCTTCAGCTCGGGATTGATGTCATCAATATAGTAATATAGAAATCCCCTAGAAAAACCTCCCCTCATAATCAGCTAATAAAAGGACAAATCCCACTTGCTGAGAACTCTGGAGGATCATAGAGCCTGGAGAAGGACTTGACAAACACTGAATCAAAGAAAAAGAAAAATAATCTCCAAGAACAGGTAATGGACCCTTCCCACTCACTTGGTTTCTTGCAGTTTGGGATTCGCTCAGAGGCAGCACACTCCAGGTTCCTCCAGCCATGGTTGCAGAATATAGAGCCACTCACAGCAAAGAGTTATTATCCCACACATATACAGACACAGGAACCCAAGGCTGCAGAGATCCAGGGTGAAAAACAAGCCACTGAGTTGTGCTGTGTGCTGCATAAAAAAGGCCCCCAGGGTGAGGGTTGGGGGAAGAGAGGGACTGTGACAGAACTATTGGAAAAGAAGTATGCAAATCAATCCAGTTTCTGTTTGCTGCACCACCAAAATGCAAAATGGACTTTTCTAGATTGACCAGTCTTTCTGGATTGACCACATCTGGCTCCCCAGGGTGGGATACCCCAATGGGGAAGAAACTGGAGGCAAAAAAGCCTCAAGGAAAAGAAAATAAAAGAGGGGGACTGAACTGACAAAAGATAGGAAAGGGCCCCAAAATGAAAAGAGTAAGGAAAAGGGAGCACAAAGCGAGGGAGAGTTTTAAACAAATCATAGGAGCTGGGGATAAAATTGTGAGTGTGTGCACCCCCCCCCGCCCCCCCACACAAATGGAACAGATCAAGATTCTCAGAGAATAAATAAAGGAACCTTTCACTTAGAGGTAAAACAATTGCATAAAATTTCAATCTTAAAAATCATACCACATACCTAGGACAAGGATCAGATGAACTAGAGCTGAGAAAATGTAAACAGTTTTTCCATTTGGACCTGATATGGGCAACACTAAAGGTCTAGAGTAAGTTGACCCAAGCATCAAACAAGAACCTTAACACAAAGCCAATCAACAATGAAACCCTAGGCACAAGAGAGAAACTGACCTTCAAGTTAAGACATCAGAATAATCAGAAGTCCAGACATCAGCAAAAAATGACAACCCATATTGGAAAACAAGAACATATAGTTCAGTCATGGAAACAAATTAAAACTTCATAGGGGACACAGAATGTGGAACAACAAATCAGTAAATGTCAAACAACTCATCTAATCAATTCTAGGAGATGAAGGAAAATGTGGATATAGAGTTAAAGGAATTAGAAGACAATGTGTGAGCATAAACAAGAAACATAACAGGAATTATAGGGATGAAAGGCACAATAATAGAAATAAAAAAATACTAGAGGCACAGAACAGCAGACCTGAAAAGGTCAAAAAAAAAAAAAAGAATCAGTGAACTAGAAAACAGGACAATCAAAATCAAACATATCTGTCAGAAAAACAGATAAGGAAAGAATAGACAGGTGTTGGAGACTTCCAGGAAGATGGTGTCGAAGTAGGTAGGCAGAGCTCACCTCTCACAAAAACAATGGAGGGGGGTGCAAAAATCTATCTGAGGGATCTGCTTTGGGGATCTGCAGACCAGGAGAGTGCTGCACATCATCCAGGAGGGAGAGAGAGAAAGAGACAAAGAGGCCAAACAAAAATTGTGAGTTATTCACCCCTATGGCTGAGAATGGCACATATACCCCACCCTCAAGGTTAAAAGCATTGATAAAACTCCTGGCTCACTGCAGCAAACTGAATGGGAAAGAACATTCCCCTCCCTGGAAGGAAGAGAGGTCTGGTGGAGGGCAGAGAGCGGCTTCTCTTCAGTGAGTTTGACCAGCTAAGACCACTTTAAAAGTCAAAAAAAATAAGACCCCATCCAGCACTAAAGCATTCCTAGGGAGGGTGGTGGATCTGGTCAGGCAGGCAGTCACACTCAATCACCCTTGGATAGAGAGGCACTAGATCAGTAAGGGGGCAGAGACAGGTGCCAACCAGTGGCTCCCCAGCAAAATGGTAGAAACCCAACTCACCTGAGCTAATGGGGACAGGGAGAGCCAGATAAGATTTCAGAAGCCTATCTAACTTGTGGAGGGGGTGTAGCTCAGTGGAGAAATGCCTGCCACACATATACTAGGTCTCTGGTTCAATTCCTGGTACCTCCTAAGAGAAGGGCTCCAGAGAGTGAGTCACTGGATTGTCAGGCACTCAGCTATTACCGTATGACTGGGAATTGATAGACTGAGTTTCTTTTCTGTTTTAGGTTTTTTAATGTTCTTTTTATTTTTTTCATCATTCTTATTTTACTTTTTTAGTCTTTATTTTATACACTAAAACTGGGTACCTTATCTGTGGAGGGCAGGCTACAGGTTGATTTATTGTTGAACACTGGAAGCCCGAGACAGTTCTTAGGGCCCTAAGAGATAAGCCTGTTTTTCCCGGGTTGTTTTTCTCTTTTTTTGTTTCTTGTCTTATCTCTTTCTTTGTATTATTTTCCTTATTTTTTCTCCTCAATTTCTTTATTTCTTTCCTTTATTTCATCTTCCCTCTTCCATGGCTTTCTTTGATTTCACCTTTTCATGTTTTGTCTTTTTTTCTTCTTCTTTCTCTTCTTCCCTTATCAACTTTCCAGTCTTTTATTTTATTCTATTTCTTTATTGTTTTTTTAATTCTACTTTTTAAATTTTTATTAATTTGTATTTTTTACTTTATGCACTTATTGCTCTCTCATTTTCCTGGCTCCTTTATGACTCCTTTTCTAACTTTTATTTTTATTATTGCTATTATTATTTTTCTCTTCTTTCTTTTCTCTTAATATTTTTTCAAGGGAGCACAAACAGCTACAAGGATATAGAATAAGTGGAACCAAGTGTTAGAAAGTAACCTAAACACAAAACAAACAAAATAAACCCTAGAATAGAAAGAGAAACCAATCATCAAGATAAAAAGATGCCTAGACACCAACAAAAAATTACAGCCCATACTTTGAAGTTATGGCCCAGTCTAATGAACAAACTGAAAAAGTAGGAGGGGATGCAGGTGGAGAAACTAATAAAGGATGTCCAAACAAATATCATGAGTCAACTTAATGAAGTTAAGGAATTGATGAAGGATATTAAGAAGACACTGGGGGAATATACTGAAGAAATCAAAAACAGACATTAAAAGATAAGGGGTCTGATGGTGTTAAATGGCACAATGGAAGAAATAAAAAATACACTGGAAGCACTTAACAGCAGATTTGAACAGGCAAAGGAAAGAATTAATAGCATCAAAGATAGTGGATCTGAAATCAGACAGATAGTAGAGCAGGTAGATAAAAAGATAGAAAAAATACAGCAGGGACTCAGGGAATTGAATGGCAATAAAAAATACACAAATATACACATTATAGGCATCCCAGAGGGAGAAGAGATGGGAAAGAGGGCAGAAGGAGTGTTGGAGGAAATAATTGCTGAAAATTTCCCAAATCTTTTGACAGACATGAACATACATGTCCAGGAAGTGCAACACACTCCAAGCAGTATAAATCCAAACAGGTCTACCCTGAGACATATACTTAACAAATTATAAAACACTCAAGGCAAACAGAGACTACTGAAAGCAGCAAGAGAAAAGAGATCCATTATATACAAGGGAAGCACATTAAGATTAAGTGCTGATTTCTCAACTGAATCCATGGAGGCAAGAAGGCAGAGGTATGACATAGTTAAGGTGCTAAAAGAAAAAAAAAAAACTGTCAGCCATGAATTCTGTATCCAGAAAAACTGGCATTCAAAAATGATGGAGAATTTAAAATATTCACAGATAAAGAGAAATTAAGAGAGTTTGTCAACAAGAAATCAGCCCTTCAAGAACTACTAAAGATGATGCCTTGCCAGTGGGCCCTACTTTGAAGTTTGTGCTCCGGAGAGTGACAGAGTTGGACTCAGGACTCAGTTACGGCTTCCCTACACATGGCTCATCTGTCCCTAATATTTGAACCTATACTTGGTTGTGGATTTGATAAGTGTATGTCCAAGGGACTTGAATCTTTGGACTGTCCATGTGCTAGCTGGGCCCGGAGCCTCAGCAGAGTTGCAGCACCTACTCTCCAGTTCATTGGACTCACCCAGGAAAACTAACAAGGAGGTGAGGACTGAAAACCACCATACCAAAGAAACAAGAAGGCCTACAACTGCAAGCAAGAGAGTCTCATCCATCAGGTATATATCAAAGCCCCCCTCTAAATTAGAGGTGGAGTGGACATCACCATTCCAGAATCCTCAGGATTGGGGAATGAACTATGGACTAGAGTGGACTTACTGGTATTCTACTATATGCTTATCATAATTCTAGCAATGGACGAAATTACAACATGGATGTGGAGGCAGTGGCCACTGGAGGCTCTGGAGGCAAGGAGAAGGAAAAACAGGTGTAATACAGGGCTTTTTTTGGGACTTGTGAATCATCCTGAATGACATTTGCAATGACAGATACAGGCCATTATATATCTTCCCATAACCTACAGAATTGTGTGAGAGAGAGTGTTAACTACAATGTGAACTATGGTCCATGCTCAGTGACAATGCCCCAGGATGCATTTATCAATTGCAACGGATGTGCCACACTAATGAAGGATGTTGTTTATGTGGGAGGGTATGGGAGGTGTGGGGAGCGGGGCATATGGGAATCCCTATATTTTTTGTGTGTAACCTTTATGTAATTTAAGTATCTTTAAAAAAATAGAAAAATATATTTAAAAAAGGAATACTAAAGGGAGTTCTGCAGTTTGAAAGGAAAAAATGAGACAGAGAGGGTTGGAGAAGAGTGTAGAAAGGAATATTATTAGTAAGAATAACTAAAAAGATAAAAAGAGAAATAAAAAGCAAAATACAACATATATAAACTTAAAGAAAATATGGCTTATGTAAGTAATGCCTTGACAGTAATAAGATTGAATATTAATGGATTAAACTCTACAATCAAGAGACAGATTGGTGGAATGGATAAGGAAATATGACCCAGCTATATGCTGTCTACATGAAACTCACCTTAGACTCAGAGGTTCAGGGAGGTTGAAAGTGAATGACTGGAAAATGATTTTGCATGCAAACAATAACCAAAAAAGAATGGAAGTAGCCATATTAATAGCAGACAAAATAGACTTTAAATGCAAAACTATTGTAAGACACAAAGAAGGTCACTATATATTAGTAAAAGGGGTAATCTATCAAGAAGAAAGAACACTCACAAACATTTATACACTTAACCAGGGTGCCTCAAAATACATGAGGAAAACGTTTGAAAAACTAAGTGGAGAAATAGATGCTTCTACAATTGTAGTGGGGGACTTTAATACACCATTATCACCATACACAGAACATCACGACAGAGGATCAATAAAGAAACAGAGACCTTGAATAATATATTAGAGGATGTTGAGCTAATAGGCATATATGGACCATTACACCCAAATACAGCGGGATATACATTCTTCTCGAACACACATGGATCATTCTCCAGGATTGACCACATGCTAGGTCACAGAACAATGTTCATTGAATTCAGAAAGTTTGAAATTATACAAAATAATTTCTTGACCACAATGGAATGAAACTGGATATCAATAAGGGGCAAAGAGCCAGAATAGGAACAAAGAAATGGAAGTTAAACAACACACTCTTTGACAATCAGTGGGTCAAGGAGGAAATTGCAAAGGAAAGCAGTAACTACCTTGAGACGAATGAAAATGAGAACACAACATACCAAAACCTATGAAAAACTAATAAGGAGATGATGAGGGACAATGCCCATTCCAAGGAACAGAGTGTCTGCAACTGCAAGACAGTCCCATCCATCTTCCCCATAGGATCTCAGCTCCCTCTCAATTAGAATCAGAGTGGGCATCACCATACCAAAGTCCTCAAGATTGGGGAATGAACAATGGACTAAAATATACTTATTATTCTAGCAATGGAAGGTTTGTCATAACCTACAAAATTGTGCAGAACAGGGTGTAAACTATAATGTAAACTGCAAACCACAGTTAGTACTAATGCTTCAATATTTGTGTTCATCAATTGTTACAAATGTCCTATACTAATGAGGGATGTTGTTGGTGTGGAAAAGTGTGGGAGGAGGGGGGAGTGGGACATATGGAAATCCCTCATATTTTTATATAACACTTATGTAATCTAAAGCATCTTTAAAAATAAAAAAACCCTATAGAACTATAGTTAAGAGTACAAGATAAAAATGTTCTTTCCTGAATTTAAACAAAAATACCAACTAATTCAAGGTGGTATAATAATAAGGTGGTTTATGTGGAAAATATACTCCTAATGTAAACTATGGACTATAGTTAGTAGTAGAATTTTAATATTTGTACATCAATGCTAGTAAAGCTGCCACACTATCAAAAAGTATCAACAATAGTGGGGTATATGATAACACTTGTATTTTTAAAATGATTTTTCTGTATAGCTACAAATTCTATAATTAAAGAAATTGTAAAGAGGTACAGTACACCATACTAATCTGTCAACTTTAAAACAAAAGAAAACAAAATTTTAAACATATAAACCTATCTTTTCATATGATTTGGAAATATATGAGAGGGTTTAAAATTATTGTCCATGTCTGAGTATAATTTAGATGGTCAGGTTGCTTGGGTGAGTAATAAAATAAAGTTGCATAACTCAAATTATAATATATTTCTCACAAAATTTACTTGTTTTTCTTAATTTCAATATGAACACTATGTTGTTTTATCTAGATTTTCACATACTCTCTGCTCTGTCAAAGTAATGACCTAAAGCAGCAGCTGGCAAACTTTTTCTGAAAAGTGCCAGACCATAAAGATTTTAGGCTTCCAGGGGCATACAGCCTGACACAACTACTCAACTCTACTGCCTTAGCACAAAAGCAGACAATTAACAGTAAGTGAAGAAATGGGTGAAGCTGTGCTGCACTAAAACTTTATTTACAAAATCAGGCAGCAGAGTGAATTTGGCCTATGGGCTATAGTTTGTCAATCCCTATTTAAGAGATTAAAGAATTGAAATGTAATTGTGCTCACAGTTTACAAAATATTAATATACTGTTACAAAGAATGTAAACAATTTTTCACAAGGTTATTTTTTCATATATGTTCCCTAGTGAGTTCTAGTATTCAATGGCTATCTATTTCCCAATGCAAAGAATCAGTTTTATATTTCATTCAGACATACACACATATACATTTAAGACTAACATGAATCATTTTATTTTGTGAAATTCCTCAGACACTATATATGATTTTTGCATAAACCACCCTAATTTGTAGGTACCTCTAGAATAATGAATCAGAACACAAAAAGATGCAAGAAAATGGAAATGATACTTCATTATGCAGGTTTCTCTTAAATTTATGCCCTCTGAAAGGAATGATTTGACAGGTTAATTAACTTGTCTGTTCTCTTACCCAGGCTCTTCTGCCGCTCAAATCCTCCCTGCACTCTGAACCATTATCCATCTCTGATGTTGGCAGCAGCACAACTCACAGACCTTTGTAGATGGCATTTGGATGCACTTGCCTTTTGTTTTCAGTGCGCAAAGCAAGAAATGGGGAGAAGTATTGCCCTAGAACCTCAACTGTGTTTTCCAGGGGTGCTAATGTTTCAGGTTAAGGCTGTCCTGTGCCAGGGTTGCATGCTGGCTCCCAACTAATAGGGAAGGGAACACAGCTAGTTAGTCGTAGATATAGAACTTACTACTGGATCCAGATGCCAACTTTCCCCCAAACTAGTGTTTCCCAACCCCCCAAACCACCTGTGCATTAGTCTCATTTGAGGATATTAATATATACAGAATGTAATTTATATATGTATATGCATAGGGATTGCTTTATCACTGGACTTTGCTACATAGTAGGGCTTGTATGATGGTTGGAATGTACGTGCGAAAGCCTGCCTTTAAAAATATATATCTCAGACATTTTCACTTTTGAAGCAAGTTTGGGAAACTCTGAACTGGAACGTTTGAGAGAGAATGGATAAATCTTTTAAAACTATGATATTACTCAGTCCTCATAAAAAGATTATCTTTGTTAAGGGACCCTTAGTTACTGTTTTAGTTTGCTAAGTCTGCTGATGCAAAATACCAGAAATGAGTTGGCTTTTATAAACAGAATTTATTATGGTAAAAGTTTACAGTTCTGAAGCTGTGAAAATGTCCAAATCAAGGCACCATCAGAGATGCTTTCTCACCAGTCCAGCAGATCCTGGACTTCTGCCAGGTGACAAGGCAAAATGGCAGCTCTTCAGATGGGTCACTGACTTCTCCTCTGGGCTGCTTTTTCCCCAAGTTCAGCTGTTGGCAATCAAGCACAAGGCAGTGCTCATCTCTTCAGCTTTGAGCTGCTACATGGCCTTGCCTCTTGGGAGCCTCTTTCCATGCCTCAGTGTTCTGGTGATTCCAGTCTCTGGCCTCTGAGAACTCTCTCTCAGCCTCTTGGAGCTTCTTTGTCTTTCTGAGACTGCAGGTGATCCTGGAGTCCTTTCTCACTTTGCAGGGTAAAATGGTGGCTGTCTTTCTCTGTGTTTCTGCTTTCAGTTCTCTGCTTATATAAGCCTCCAATGAGAGGGCAGTGGCCCAACCTGCATTGGAAGTAGTCCATCCCAAGGCCCTAAAGTGATCTATCAAATAATCTAATCAAAAGTTTCCTTAACTGAATCTACTGCAATCAAAGGACCCTCATCCACAGAAATGGATTAGTGCAAAGAACATGATCTATTCTGGATTGACAGAACTTCAAAGTGTCAGTTACCTTAGTTGCAATACTGTATTTGTTACACAGGGCCTTCTCAGCCAAATTCAAGCACCCTGCCTTCCAGAAGCAGTAGTGATTCTGAGAATGGTTTAAAAGATATGCTGACTAGGTGCCAAGGTCTTAGAACAATTTTAAGGAGCTAAAATGTACTGTTATGAGACCAGACAACTGGAACATCTACTGGGAATTGTTAGGAGCTATTGCTTCTACCTTTGGGGAAAAACACATCACACTTCTTTTGTGCATAGTGTAGCTACTTAAAACTGCTAGTATCTACTTACCATGAAATCCATCTTTGATGTCTCTACAGCTAATGAGCTATTAATTTTATGTGTTATCCAGTGTTTCTCTGGCCATTTTCTTATTTTCTTTTGTAATTATCTTCTGAATTCAATATGCTCACTTTGTATACTCACTTCTGGAAGGTAGAGATTTTTCCCCATTAATCGTTGTATCTTTAGTACATACCACTGTACCTAACTCATAATAGGTGCTCTATAAAAAAGAAAAAAATAAGCTAATAAATATGTCAGAAATACAAATGCTTTCAAAGAGAACCAACTTTATTCAGTGCCACTGCTTGCTGTTTCTGAGAGCAGCTCCCTAGTCAAAAGCAGGAGCAAACAGAAATTTAGTTCCCATTGCTGGAAGCTACTACTTGAATGGAGCTGCCATTTGAAATAACAGATTGAATGTTATATTGAGGGTAACTTATGGCTTTGAAATCTCTGCCATTCTAAGAGGTGCTATCTCCATAATCTGGACAGGGAAGTCATCATGGGGATTTCTAGATGAGGGTCATTCCTACCTTACATATAAATCCCCCTATAGAAAATTAAAAGGTTGGTATGGGAAATTCAATTCCACTGGACAACTTGAGTATATAACCTGGTTTCAGATTCCGGGTAACTCACGTAAATTTAATGATATTATGGAGTCAAATGAGTTCTGAAAAGTATACTGAGCTATTTTAACAGATAGACTATATATCTTGTGATTCTCTGTATATATTTCATAGATTTTTGTAGAGATGGAGTGATTCTAAGGCAGAAGGGAGAAGGTTCCCTTGAAGGCTTATACTACTGGGCCCTTTGGTAGCTGCAAATATACTTAAAACTCTGATCTTGAATTACATTAGATTGTTATTGAAAATTGTTTCAGAACATTTGCTTTTTGTACTCATTTCATTCTATCATTAAATTCAGATTTAAAAGCCTCCCTAGCCTCCTTCTCTAGGCACCCCCTCACCCTCTTCACCTCTATCCACTCCACCTCTTTCTCATTCTCCTGTTTTACCTGCCATCTGGAACCACTTCCCTGCCTCTCTGGACTTAATTGACTCTTTTCAAATTGCATCTCTAGCCTCCATCTCTCCTGTCTGCCTTATGACTCCTAACCTTAAAGAAACAATCAACCTCTTTTCTCTGAGCCTTGCCGTTTCCCTCTGCTAAGGTTCTTGTCCTATCCGGCCTCTCTCGCTCTTCACCACTAAAGTGGCTATTGGTGATCTGTATGCTGTTGCTTGCTCCTCTTTTAAGGCTATTTAAGGAAACAACTGCAAATGTCTTTGCATTGTTTCAGATGCACATGTACATGTGTACAAAGCCACATAGAAGCACATTTAATTGTTGTGTGTCTTATATAATCAGTATGATTCACTCAAGTAAAACCCATTAAGGACAAATGACTCTCTAAGAGTTAGAATATTGTACTTGGGTGGATTTCGTCTTAGTCAGGAAGCAGAGACGAACTTCCTTGTTTTATAATTGGCCTAAAAAGCTCAGAGAATGCATTTCAGTAGGGTTTCAGTTGTAAGATGTACAAAACCTTACAGAAATATTCAGAATCAGCACTCCCATCATGCAAAATAATAATCTGTTTTTTTAAAAGAAAGATCTTTGTGAATTAAAATAATTCTTAAAATCTAACTTAAAAATATCAGCTGTACAAAGACAGTTCTTTATAAATCATTTATCAAAATATATACAACAATTTTTAGTTAAATTATATTATCCTGTATTTATCCTGTATTTGGGGAAAATTGTCTATGAGTTTATCATGAAGATGAGATGCAGATCTCTGTTGGTTAGTTGGGTTTTTTTGTTTGTTTTTTGCTTCTTGGTCAGTCTTAAAGAGTTTAAAATAATTTAAACTCTTATAGTAGCATTGAGAGAATACACATCTAATCTCCATATGAAACTTTAATATGAGAAAAGATATTTTTGTCAGTGTAGAAATTCAAATGCTGCTATGCTCCCTAATTTATTATCCTTAAATATCCTGTTTTGAGGATGAAAATTTCAATATATTTTGAAAATGTATAATGAGTTCTTATGAGTTTACATCTCTCTAGAGAAGATCATTCAGGCTTCATTTTATACTATATCAATGTGCAAGAAAATTGAAGTAGGATTGGTGATTTTCACTGAAATATCATATGCCTTTCAAAAACTCATGGAATGAACTCTTAAAAGGTCAATTTTGATGAGTACATTTATCGTATTGTTAGAATTGCAACAGATAATTAGTTCATTCTAGCTTTGCCTTCTCATAGAAACCAAATTACTTGTAACAAGAATATTAGAAAAGATCCACATTTACATAAAATTAAATTTTAAACGTATTTTTGCCTTCAGTTTTCCAATAAAATAAAATAAACAAAAATCTTTTAAGTTTCATGCTTTAGGTTATTTGTATTGACTTTTTGATGAACAAATAAAGTCAAATGAAAAATATGATCATTTTCTTGTAAGATTATTAGATTCATTTAGCTAATACTTATTGCCAGGCATTGATGCTAATGACTAAAGTTTTCAAAACACCCTCCCATCCTCAAAGGTGCCCATAGTCTACTTAGAAAGAGAAGTCTGCATGGGTCACAGTAAATGAATCTGACCAATATATAAACCAAATATGCTCAGAGATGACGATGTTCAGAAAAACAACATACCATTTCAAATTTCTGAGATCGGTCTCTACCATTAGTTGTAATGGATGTGTTAAGTAAGCATGATATAAACCTGTGTACAGCAGCACTTTAGTGATAGCTCAGTAGTGCCTAACTGAAATAAGGCATTTAATAATATTCTGAAAAGAGATAGTATAGTGCTACCTAAGATTTTTCAGGTTGGTTTTTATTTCCATCTTTTTTTGTGTCCTTATCCAACAGTCTGACATGACGAT